>SNQJ01S0125302.1:0-26483 GCA_010110895.2 Picea sitchensis | reverse complement strand
GAAATAGAATTCCATGAAGGAAATGAGACAGAAAAACTAATTGAAAAGGAAGACAATTATGAAGCATAATTGATTAGTGCTTTAGATGAACTAAGAGAAGAAAAAAAAGTCACTCAAGAAAGAATTGATGAAACAAAGGAAAGTGTTCATATTTTTGAAGAATCCCAATAGGTCATCGAGAACTTAAGAACTTAGCTAAAATAATCCCAACAGGTCATCGAGAACTTAAGAACTCAGCTAGAAGAAGCTAGAAATATCGAAGAAAATCTTGAATATCAAAACCAATGTTTGGAAACCAGCATAGAAGCACAAAAGGAAGAAGCATAAATGAGAGAGAAGATATTGACACATCATCTTAAGGAAAGAACTAACGATCTAAATCAGCTTCAGTCAGAGTTTGGTCAAGAAGAGAAGGTACTTGAATAAGAAATAATCACATTAAAAATTCATCTTGAAGAAGCGAAGAGAACATAAGAAGTCATGAAGTCTCAGATATTAAAGAAAGAATAAGAGGTTTAGAATATTGAAGAAAAATTTGTCACATTGAGAAGTAAAATCGTCAATCTCAAAAAGAACGTTGAAGAGATAGAAACATCCACATCAATTACAGAGAATGAAGAGAAGCACTCTAGGTTGCTATAAAAGAAGAATGAAGAAAATAGAAAGAGTTATGCAGAAGTACTCAAAAGAAGGAATCATGGTCAACCAGAATCTAAGAAATCTATTGAAGATACATCTTCAAGAAGACCATTTGTGTTCAAGACACAAAGAAGCTTCAATCATAATCATGATCAGTCAAGGAAGAAATTCAAAAGGACTACACCATAAAGAATATCATTCGCTCCCAGGTATGCAAATTTGTTTCATGGTCATTGTTTTTATTGTACTAATTTTGGACATAAGGTTGCAGATTGCAGGGATTATAAAAGAAATGTTCAAGAAAGAAGTGCCTATGTGGTCACACGTAACATTGAGTGTTACAAATGTCATAACTATGGACACATAGCCAATGATTGGAGAAGCATGATCGATACTTCCATGAAAGATAACACTGATATCACATATAAGAAAGTATGGATAAGAAAACAAGAAGAATAGGTGAGCAAAGACCAGGTCCCAGAGATCACAATATTGGCAATAAAATGAGATGACGAAAATTCTATAGAGAAAAAGAAAGATGTCATATACAGAAAGGTTTGAAAAATAACTAAAAGAAAAGAAGGATAGGTAGATAAGGAACAGGTTCAAGAGATTGTACTTTCAGGCATTGTAGTGAAGATGAATCCACAGACAAAAAGAAAGAAGTCAGAGCTCAAAGAGATGATGAATCTACCAATGAAGATGATGATGAATCTACTAATGAATATGATGATAAATACACGTCAGAGCAGGAATTGTTATGAGCCATCCGACTTAGAGAATCCCAAGTAATATGAATATTAGACAGGGGGAGTCTATACAATAGTTGTGACAGACCAAAGAACCATCATTCAAGCAACTTGCAGAGTTTGAGAAGACAGATCTAGAGAAGTCAGTTAGCAGAAGTACAGTTTGATGGATTAATCAAGACTTCATGATAGTATAGTGATAAATGGGTCAACATTATGGACAGTTGCGCAAGTAGAGTCTTGGATAGTATGGACAGATATGGATTTGTAAGAATACTTAGCAAGTTTGGACAAATATATGACAGTGGATGAGAGAATGGATTCATAGATTGGTTTAGAGATTGGTTCAGAGACAAAGGAACATTATCATAATGGATGATAATTTCATAGGAAATGACTCGAACAATGCTAATGGATTCCAAAATGATAGATATTTTTTGGACACATGCAGTGCATACAACATTTCATATTCAAAATAAAGTAACGCTCAGAAACAAAAATGACAAAACCCCCTACGAACTATGGAAAGGAAGCATAGAAAACAACCTCTACATCAAGGTAACTCAAGGTAGTATTTTATTAATTGAAATTTATGTTGATGATATTTTTTTTGGAAGTACTAATGACAGGTTAAGCCAAAAATTTGAAAAGGATATGCAGAATGAATTTGAAATGTCATTACTTGGAGAACTATCATTCTTTCTGGGTCTTCATATATGTCAAAGAAACCAAGGAATTTTTATTTCTCAAACTAAGTATATCAGAGAAATGCTAAATAGGTTCGTAATGGAAGATTGAAAAATAGTTACCACTCTTATGCAAACAAGTTACAATTTGAGCAAAGATGATGATTCAAAGTCTACAGACTAGAGACAATACAAGTCAATGATTGGTAGCTTACTATATGTGAAAACATCCAAACTAGATGTAATGGAGGCAATTGGACAGGTGGCATGATTTCAAACAACACCAAAGGAATCACATGTATTAGCAGTGAAAAGGATTTTCAGATATCTGAAAGGAACATAAGTGTTTGGATTATGGTATCCAAAAGAAAATGATCTATCACTTATTTACTACATAGATGTAGATTGGGCAGGTTGCATTGATGACCAACAAAGCACCAGTGGAGCAACGTTCTACTTGGGTGAGTGTTTAGTATCATGGTTAAACAAGAAACAATCATTAGTATCCTTATTTGCAGTCGAGGAAGAGTATTATATTGCAGCAACAACATGTTGTACACAGGTTCTATGGATGAAACAAACTCTAATAGATATACAAGTTGAGTATGATGATCCCATTCCAATCTATTGCGATAATAAACACACCATCAATATCTCAAATAACCTAGTGATAAACTCCAAAATGAAGAACATTCCAATCAAGTATCACTTTATACGAGAACAGGTTGTAGAGAAGAACATTAGAGTTGAATATGTGGGAACAAAAGAACAAGTGGCAGACATCTTTACAAAACCTCTCCCACGAGAAGTTTTTGAGTATCTTCGCTAGAGACGCGGAGTAATTTCTACTCCAAAATGAATGTTTTTGAATGATTATCTTATATGTCTTAGATTTACATGAGGAAGCACCATAAAGAGCACAATTTAGGTTGGGAGATCAGTTTCAGGAAGAGCTCAGTCCGTGGGAGTATGCCCAAGGACAGTTCAGTTAGGGGGAGCAGCCCCGAATGGAAAGATAACTTTTCCATTGATAACAAAGGGACAAAGATTTATCAGATGCAGGATAGAAATTCTTGGAAAGAGAGCACAGAGGCATGTAGACAGGGGGAGAAGCCCGAGGAGAGTTCATACAGGGGGAGAATACCCAAAGGGAGATACCCTTTGCCATTGATGTCAAATGGGGAGAGATAGAAACATTGATGATGAGTATAAGCATGAATGTTATCATGACTAAGTGTTTCCATCAATGCCAAAGGGGGAGATTATCAGATAGTTGGATTATGTTGATGGATAGTTGGTATGGATTGTTGGTTGTCATTGATGTCAACCATTGGAAAGTGATATTGTAGATTTATGTCAACCCTGAGATATTGATTTCAACCCTTGGAGAAAGTCTGGTAGGGAATTCCGGTAGCACAAAGGTTTGGGTAATGGACCCAAATTTGTTTAATGTATAATGGTATGAGTTTTAATATATTTGAAGGTAAGACTATTCTATATGGTTAGTACATGTCATTCCATTTCCGATGGTATGTGGAAAATCACATAACTCCTCACAGTTAGAGAGTTATGGCCATGTGAAGTTGGAGAACCCAGGTTTGGGTAATGGACCCAAGTTTGTTTGATGTATAATGGTATGAGTTTTGATATATTTTTAGGTAATACTATTCTATATGGATAGTACATGTCATTCCATTTCCAGTGGTATGTGGAACTGATCCAGGTGGATATCAGTGGCCACCCACCTTTTCCAACTAGCTCAAAATAGTTTTCTGTCAATTTTGGCAATTTACTATTTTCAGCAGTTTTAACTTCTGGGGCCATTTTGAGGGCCTAAATGAAGTTTTTTAGGGATCGAGATTCTCAATGATAGTTGAAGGCATGATTGAGACCTCAAAATTAATATCCTCGACGATACCATTCCAACGGGATATCATACACCTAAAACGTAGTTCATATGAAAAAGTTACGACCACAAGAAGTTGATGTACTAATTTACCCAGACGAGGCCCACATGAATTTTGGCGCTTCATCTCCAAGGGTTAGGTTTTTGGATGTCTAGGGTTTTTGGCATTTCTTTTTATTGAAAAAATGCCTTTAGAGCCTCATGGTAATGATATTCTTGCGAATGAGCGCAGTCGTCGCATCTCTTCTCAGAGATAAGCTGCCACCATTCCAACAAGCTTGTTTACGTTGCATTTTACAGTTTCAACTTATTTCCTTATTGAATAGAAAACCAGTTTTATTGTATCTCTGTTACTTTGTGTTAAACACCTGTTAATAATATATAGTCATTCCGTTCTGCTCATAAAATATGGATAAGTAATGTCACATAACTCTTCACGATTTGAGAGTTATGGCCTTACGAATTTGGAGGACCCTCATATGTTGGCTTGAAGCCCCAAAAGGTCAAATTAGTCAAAGTGGTTTAAGATATTTTAGAAGGTAAATAATAAAGTGAAGTGATTAGTATACTATAATTCAAAGTGGATACAAAATAAATTATTTAAATAATAAAGTTAATGGAAAAATTACTAATTGGACAAGTGGTTATAAGTGGGTTAACCTTAAAATAAGGAAAGTGGGTTAAGATGGTTAGAAGGTAACCCCTTGAGGTAAAGTGAAGTGATGAGTGTAATATAAGTCAAAGTGAATACAAAATACATTATTTAAATAATAAATTTAATGGATAAATTACTAAATGTACAAGTGGTTAGAAGTTGGTTAACCTTAAAATAAGGAAAGTGGGTTAAGATGGTTAAAAGGTAACCCCTTGAGGAAGCTACATGAAAGTATAAATAAGAGGAAAGGCTCTCTCATTTTAATCACACTTGAGCATATTTAATATCTATAGGTGAATGAGGTAACCAAAGGATATCTAAGCCAAATTTCAGATGGAAGGTGAAGTAAATAAGGCCAAAATTCAAGAGAGGATAAATTCTTTTGATGATGCTTTCTAAGGTATGTTATTTACAAGTCATCTCACCATTTTCGCAATAAAATTTTTTCTAGAATGATTCAAACCATGAAATTACAATTCCATTGAGGAAACATATCCAATTAGTTGTGGTACAAATTTTATCTTGTGGGTCGTTGTATTTTTGGAGTTACACTCCGTGGAAAATAGGGTTTGTAGCTAGTCTAAAACATGTGTTTCGGGTAAAAACGTCATAAATTCTTCATAAAATTCAAAATTAAGTAAGACCAAATTTATTGTCTAGAGAAACGTCTAGATTATTCCGTGTAAAACTTTCAAATCCATACAACAAATATTCCACGTGGGGCACGCTCTACATGTTCTCTCTCTAGAATAATCCATAATTCAACAAGGTATGCCATTTTTTCTATAACTCGTTTTATGAGAGGTTCCAAGCAGTGACACCTGGAGGAATTGCATAAAACACACTAAAGAACATTATGTACTATTTTCAGATCTTTATTCATTACATGTACATAGTTATGATTATTTCAAGTTAGGGTTGTTGACCAATCCAAAACTAGTCATGTGAGACTAAAGTAAAGTTTGATGAAAATGATAGTCTACTGTTGTTAAATTTAAGGAAGGTTTGCAGGTATGTGATCAAATACACTAGGTCTATTACAGAGTTACAAATCATATTTGGATGATGAAATTGATAAGGGGTTTTGGTTGAGGTACATACTTGGTACATGGTTGGAGGCACTTGTTAGTAGTATTGTTGACACATGGTTTATGGATGATGTAACATACTTGTATTGGTATATTATTAGAAGCACATATTGATATTGGTGATGATCATGAGTTGTTGTGTTATTCTTGGTTGATGCACATATTTGAGAGTTGTCTTGGTGATTGATCTTGGTGAGTAGATCTGATTTGGTTGATAAGATCGATGAGACAGGTTGTTGTGATAGGTTTTTTAGACGGGTTGTTGTGACATGTTATTTGTAAAGGTTTGGTGCATGGTTGATGCACTTGTTCATGGAAAGTTTGAGGTAGAGGTTGGTGCATGGTTGATGCACTTATTTATGTTACAAGTTGATTACAGGCTGTTTGGTACAGGTTGGTGCATGGTTGATGCACTTGTTTATGGTACAGGTTGATTACAGGTTGATGCATGGTTGACGCATGGTTCAGGTTATTGTTACAAGTTATTTGGTGCAGGTTTATTGATACAGGTTTACAACATTATATCTCACAGTGATAGTGTGACAGTGGTTCCATCATTCTACTTATATGTTAGGGTGGTTGGGCAAGACAAGGACATGTGGTTGTATCCACCTTTAGGTTATAGTCGGAGAACATAGGGGGTTGTAGCCTCCTTCTAGTTGCATATAGAAAACAAAGGAAGTTGGTGCTTCCAATGAATGTAATTCTTAAAGACATATAATAAAAAGCATTCAATGGTTTTATCCTGCTTTGGGTTTCCACGTAAAACACTGGTCTATTGTGTATGTGTGTGATTTCTCATTTGTTCATTGTTCATTTACTCTACAACTATTGGATGATAATGCTACATTGATATAACACTTTCATTTTATGGTTAAAAAGGATTAAATTTCTCTATTACTGATTCACCCCCCCTCTCAATAATCCAACACTTTTGTCTCATCTCCTCTGACAACAAGGATGAGATCACTTCATCAAACTTCAAGGGAGTTGTATTACTACCTATGGTTATAACCAGACTATCCCACGTTTCTGGTAAAGAGCACAGTAAACTGATGCACTTATCTTCATCTAAAATTTTAATCTCAATAGATACTAACTGACTTACCACAGTATTGAAGATGTTGAAATGCTCTGCCACTGATTCTCCATCTCTTATCCTCGGGTTATACAATTTCTTTCTCAAAAATAGATTATTTACTAGGGACTTAGACTGATACAACTTCCCCAACGTATCCTAGAAATCCTTGGTTGTAGCTTCCTCTAACACATTTAGTAGTACTGAATCTGAGAGACACAATCGATTTTTTCTCTTTTCCTTTCGATCCAACGTTTTCCAGTCATCTACTGAAGTTATTATAGGTGCAGTACCTAGATCCACCATATTCCACTGATCTTTGTCCACCAATAGATATTCCATCTTGAGCTTCCACATCTCCAAAATTTTCCCATTAAACTTCTCGATCTCCATTTTCAAATTGCTCTCCATTTCTCTTCACCTGAAGAATCAATATTACATTTCTCCCACTGTAACAAGGATTATCACAGGACCTATATAAACCCTTAACCACAAAGGCGTCCCCTTGAATCCAATAATTGCTTTGATACCAAATGTAGATTTTAACCTTGTACAATTATTTACTACAAATAGATTTTGAGTAAAAGAATAGAAAAGATACAATGGAAAATATAGACATTACATAGAGATTTTTCCCCTGGAAACTCAAATCGGGAAAACCATCATATTCTATATTCATTCACTATCATACATTCTTTACAATACAGTATACATATAGGAGCCAACGAAATCCAAAACCTTAACCCAATGACCTAGATTAGTCAACAAACCTAATTCCTTAACCAGAAATATAAAACCATCGGTAAAAAACCATGTTTTGAAAAACCTCCCAACAATGGACACAAAAATCGAGGCGACACAAAAAACGAGGAAAAAATGAAACACATTTCTCAAGAAAAAAAAACCATGCAAAGAATATAACATATACCCAACACAATAAAGGTATTATTTTTGTGATGTGGTTTCATCTATCTCATTGTTTAGTTCTTATTCTATGAAATATTTCTTTTTTCAGCTATTATAATAGATCGGGTACCTTACAAGTGGTATCAAATCACTTTCCTTGGTATAAAATTGTGGGTTATTATTTTTCAAGGTAGAGACGTATTTTGGCGTCTTAATGCTACAAAGATTTATCATTCAATGCATAAATTTGTGTTCGTCGAAGCATACACGTAGAAACTACAAGTGGTACTTAAGCACACATTGTTGGCCACCCTTGTAACCCATCTTGATACCCCTTCAAGTGGTAACGCATCAGAAAACACATGTATACAGATCAACCTCGATATCCTGAAGCCCTTTGTAGATAAACAGATCGGTTTCCTGACTGCTATAGTGCCACTGAGAACAACACTCTAGAAGATACTCTCTGTAACATCCCCAACATCCAACTGGGCTATGCCACATAAAATTTTCGAACTGTATATAATAAAAACATATACACACATAAATTCTTGCAAAACTTTATATATATAACTTAAAACAGACAAATATTTTTTGTAATTTCATAGATTCATATGGAAATAAAAATAAACATATACATGCAGCATAGATAGCCAATAGCCATAAATATAAAGACATGTATAAACCACACACAGGAAAAACCCATAAAAATAAACAAAAATAATAATGCAACATTTAATTTAACACACAATTGAAACTTATCTTGGTAAAAATATTAGCAACTGCATGTAGACCTTCCATGGACGTCTTATCCTTAGACCACATTGCTCATCACTCTTAGCAGTGGGTCACCCCCGGGCTAGGACTAAATTCCATCTGGGTAAAGGGATTCCTAACCAGGATGATGTATCTCAGACAACAGGTAAAACTTTGTCATAGATGCAAACTCAAACTAATAACCTACAGTCTCTCATTCCCCACATGCATATCCCACCCTAGGAAGTGTTCCCCTTCTCTTCTCAACAGTCCTTCGGCTACCTCACTTCCTTTCTGGGCTTCAACAATAGGTCAGATAGGAAATCTCAGAGCCCTATAGCTGCAGTTTAGCACCTTTGAGAATCAATTCCCATCAATTCTCTCACCTAGGGATATTTTCTCATGGTCCTGGCAACCTGCCTCTTCAATCTCCCACAGGCCTGACAACCCACTTATTCAGTCTAGATCCTAAGCTAACCAGGTACCTGTATAGGTATGGGTACGAGTATAGGTATAGTGATAGTAACATAAAGGTATGGAGGACAGTTGAATGAGTGAGTGAATGATGATGGAATGAATGGATCGGCAAATGAACTAAGTTCAAACTATATGAATGTGTGTTCCCAACTTGACACTTGTCATTTTGAGAGCTACTTGGGTCCACTTGTATGCATCCTTAGAATTTTAGGATAAAATAATTACCAATACTTTATACTTTAAGGAATATTAATATAATATTCCTTTTTGGCTTAATCTCTCTAGATTAGCCCCTTATCCCTAACTTTTATCCCCCCCTTTCCCTAAATAGTGGAGTTTAGTCCCCCATACGCTTTTATCACGGTCGGTCTACATGCAACGATGTATTATATTAATGATAAGACATATACAAAAATAGGCTCACTGGCCTAATTCAACACATAAGCCTCCTAGCTTATAATAACTGGCTCACCAGCCTATAAAACACAGCATATACATAAAGGATCTCTAGCCTCAAATTCGCACACACTTAAGTTTGTTGCGCGTGGTATCCTGGAATGTGCACACTTCATCATTTTAGTGTGCAGTACATGTGCCCACTATACCATGAAAGGTGCATGTAAAATGATATCAAACAACTCACCAGCTTAAGTACATTTACAATTGGGGTTCGACATAGGGGTATTACATTCCCCTCCCCTTATTTATGCACTATCCTCAGTTCAATATATATAGATATACAACCAAATTTTTAAAAATCCTCAAAACGATGTGGGTATTCTGCCTGCATAACATCTTCATTCTCCCAAGTTGCGTCCTCAGGACCGTACTAGGTACATTGGACCTTTACAAGCTCTATTTCTCGATTCCAGAGCTGTTTGAGTTTTCGGTCCATAATGCATACCAGATGTACTTGGAAAGCACCTTCTTTCTCAAATTGAATCACATTCCAATCAATAACATGATTAGCATCAGGTATATATTTATTAATCAATGATACATGAAATACATTATGAATGGTCATTGATGTAGGCAAGAAAATCATGTATTATATAGGCCCAATCCTCTCTAGGATTTCAAACGGCCCACAATAGTGAGATGCCAACATTGAACAATTTCCCAACTTCATTGAACTTCTTTTGGCCTTCACTTTCAAGAATACATGGTCCCCCACTTTAAATTCCCTGTGAGTTCTTCCCTTATCAGCATAGATTTTCTTTATGTCTTGGGAAGCCTTTAAATTCTGTTTTGTTTTCAACATTTTCTCTTCCATTTCCCTAAGTAAATCTGTCCCAACCACTTCTCTATCTTCTGGGTTATCCCAAATTACCAGTGTGTTGTACCTTCTTCCATAAAGTGCCTCAAATGGGCTCATCTTTAGAGATGTTTGGTACCCATTGTTATAAGCAAACTCTACTAAGTGTAGGTAGTCTTCCCATTTTGATGGTTTATACACCACATACATCCTCAACATATCCCCAATCACTTGATTCACCCTCTTTGTTTGTCCATCTGATTCTGGATGATAAGTTGTGCTAAAATTTAAATTTGTTCCAAATCCATTAAATAATCCCTTCCAAAAATTTTATGTAAATTTTGTATCTCAGTCAGACACAATTGTCTTGGGTATACCATGCAATCGAGTAATTTCTCTCATATAAACATCATCAATGTTGGCTTCCTTGTGAGTGAGCTTTACTGGAATAAAATGGGCAGCTTTAGTAAGCTTATCCACCACTACCATGATATAATCATGTTGTTTGTTCGTTCTGGGCAGTTTGGTGATGAAATCCATTGTTACAACTTCCCATTTCCACTCAGGAATGGGTAATGGATGTAACAAACTAGCTGGGTGTCTATTCTCATCCTTGACCTTTTGACACTCCAAACATTTGACAATAAAATCAACAACTTCTTTCTTCATTCCTAGCCAATAATATTGGCTCTTGACAGCTGCAATAGTTTTTTGATAACCTGGGTGCCCAACATAATGTACATTATGCATTTCTTTCAATATCAGATTTTTCAATTCCTGGGAATTTGGTACATAAATTCTTCCCCTTTATATGAGAATTTCATCATTTTCTAGCTTATAGTCTTAAATTTTCTGCTGCAAAATACCTTGCAATTTTTCCACTAATTCCTTGTATTGCAAATCTGATTTTGCAACCTCTATGATTTTATCTTTCAAATATGATTGGTACATTCTAATGGTTGTAGCATGCAACTCATTCACCCTTCTGCTAAGTGCATCAACCACCTTGTTCTCTTTCCCTTTGATATGCCTTATATCAAATTCATATTCACTGAAAGATTCTAACAATCTTCTTTGCCTGGCATTTAGAGTTAGTTGATCAAATAAATATTTCAGACCATTATGGTCTATCCTCAGCTCAAACCTTTTCCCCATGAGGTAGTTCCTCCACTTCCTCAAGGCATGGAGTATGGCTGCCAACTCCAAATCATGAGTGGCATAGTGCCTTTCATGTTCCTTCAACTTCCTTGATTCATAACATACAACAAACCCATTTTGAATGATGACACCACCAAGTCCTTATTCACATACATCGATACATGCAATGAAGTCTTCATTTGGATCTGAAATCATTAGTATTGGAGCACTTGTTAATAATTTCTTAAAGTGTTGGAAACTCTTTTCACAATCCAATTTCCACTGAAACTTCACACCCTTCTTTTGCAAGGAAGTGATTGGTTGTGCAATCTTTGAGAATCCTTCAATAAATATCCTATAGTATCCTGCAAGGCCCATGAATGATTTGACCTCTGTCACATTATTTGGCATTAACCATCCTCTAATGAATTTTATCTTCTCAGGATCCACTGCTATCCTTTCCTCTGAAATGATATGCCCCAAATAATAAATTTTCTTTTGATAAAATGAGAACTTGCTCAATTTGGCATACAAATGATGCTCCCTTAATACTTGTAATACCATCCTCAAGTGTTGTTCATGATATTCCTTTGACTTAGAATATATAAGAATGTCATCTAAAAATACAATGAAAAACTTATCTAAGTATTCTTTGAAAATACCATTCATTAAAAACATGAAGATAGTTGGTTCATTTGATAACCGAAATGGCACCACTATGAGCTCATAATGACCATACCTTGTTCTGAAATAATTCTTGTTGATGTCTTCTTCTTTAATTCTTACTTGATGATAACCTGACCTAAGATCAATCTTGGAGAATATTTTTTCATCTTTCAGCTAATCAAAGAGGTCATTGATCATTGGCAAAGGCTACTTATTCTTCACAGTTACCTTGTTCAGTTGCCTAAATTCAATGTGAAGTCTCAATGTCCCATCCTTCTTCTTCACAACTAAAATTTGGGCACCCCAAGGTGACACACTTGGGCGTATATACCCCTTCTTGAGGAGCTCTTCAAGTTGCATTTGCAACTCCTTCAATTCTAGTGTACTTATCCTGTAGGGAGTCTTGGATACTCGAGTTGGTCCAAGCATCAAATTTATGGAGAAATCAATGTCTGTTTTAGAGGGTAATATTGGTATTTACTTAAACACATCTTCAAACTCTTTTAGGACTGCATAATATTCAATATTTGACACCTGATATTTAGGTGTCTCTTCCATATATGCTGCAAATATTTGACACCCTTTTCTGTAACATTTCTTCAACTGCAATGCTGAAATTTCTCTGATGGTTAGTTCCCTGGGAATTCTCTGCACTGTCCTTAGGTTCCCTTCCTCATCCAAGCAAGTAAATGCCTTGTTATGATAGTATATGATAGCATGATGTTGTTCCAACCAATCCATCCCAATTAGATAGTCATAGGAACCTAAAGGCACGATGTTTAAATCTTCCCTGGTGTTCAGTCCATTCATGTCCATAGGACATGACTTAACCATCTCATTAACTTTTCTTTTGGATCTGGTAGCCAACTGCACCAACCAAGATTTTCCATGCTTGCTTCTTGAAAAATTCAAACTTTCCACCATCTTAGGATCTATATAAGTATGACTAGATCCTGAATCAATTAAAATAGTAATGGTTTGGTTTTTTATCATACCTTCCACTTCAATCATATGTGAATGATACTTTTATTTCTTGTTATCCAAGGATGCATAGATCCTTGGTACATTTCTGCCCATGTCCTCCACTGTTTCATCTTGATATACATTGTGATCAGTCCTCACTTTTTCACCTCTGTGAGGACAATATATATACATATGATCTCCTTTACAACCCCAACATTGAATAGGTGGCTTCATTGGCCTTTGACCCCCTATCTCCATCATTCGGGGTTCTATGGAAGTTGTCTATCCCTGAGGATTATTTTTTAAGAATGGTGGCTTAGTTCCCCTCTTCCTCTGATCCATATTGAATTTCTTTGTCTTCCCAAGATTTTTGGAAAGTTGGTCTTGCTTTTTGTTGATCATATAGGAATTTATCTCGCCTTATGGTCTCCTCCAATGTTTTGGGATCATCATATTGTATTTTGTCACTGATTAATGATGGCAATCCAATCAAATACCTTTGAATATTAACTGTCTCATCGTTGATGAAATAAACATACTTCAATAGTTCTAAAAACCTTCTTTAATATTCATCTATGGTCATACTCCCAAGCTTGATTTCAAAGAACTCTTTCATTTTCTTATCATAGTATCTCTTAGTCAAGTATTTATTTTCAAAATACTTCTTGAATTCCCTCCAAGTAAAATTGTTCTCTTTAATGTGTTACACCTTCACAAGTTGATCCCACCACATGGATGCCTTTCCCTTGAGTTGATAGATGAAAATTATTTCTTCTGCATGAGAAGAATAATTATGCAATTGAAAATACTTTCTCATGCCTAACAACTATGTCGCTACATCTTCATCCTTCTTGTTCTCACCATCAAATGTAGGAGGTTTTAATTTGTTCATTTCTCCTCGTAGCTCATCCACCCCAGTCCTCTTATGCTTCCTGACATGGGATGGAATTGAGCTAATGTGTGCTCTCTTATGGGAATTCCTCAAGGAGTGATGGTGATGTCTGATAACACTTATTGTTCTTCTTTTCTCATCGGGAGACCTGTGACTTCCTAATTTGCTTGAGCCACTATCCTTATCCAATTTCTTTTCTATTATATTCAAGCTCTGCATTAACTTCATGTTGAAGTCCTCTTGCTACTCCTTGGCTCTCATAATAATTTCATTATCATATTTATGGCTTTGGACATCCTTCTACAAACTTTTAATGGTATCTACCATATTCATGTTTTCATCCCTTACTTCTCCATGTCCATTGGAGTTTGTTCCTAATTCAATGCTCATATGGACATCCATCCCTCTGATATCATCTTCCTAGTTGTAAGCTCCCTGTGCATATTCTATTCCTCTACACTCTGTTATGATTCTGATCTAATCTAGTTGTTGTTAACTCGACAAAATGTCCAACCAACAAAACTTTGTCAAGCTAACTATTTCAACAATTTCATGAAAAATATGAACCATTCTGGTTCAATAGTATATTAGAATTCTTTCTTCTGATTTTTTGAAAAAATCATTGCCTGGATCAATTTTTTGGGTTAATAATTATATTCTAGTGTCGAACACCTTTCCAACACCTACTTCCATGCTCAATTCTGAGTCTTGAGCAGAAATTTATGGCCTTTTGTAGTTGGTTGGGTCTTAAAATTTACCGTCCATTGTTTGTCCTGTAACTCCCTCATAAAAGCTTCATTTGACGAACGGTTTACACCATTAGAAATATCTATTCGTTATATTTCATTTGAGATGGAGAGACAAAGGTTACCTTCATATAATTTGTTCTCATGGTTTTTGAGTAGATAAAAACGTTGTTTAGGGCCTCGAAAACGCACTGCAAAAAGATGACCTTCAAACAGTATAAAATGTCGCAGAAGTTCACTAGTTTTATACTCTTGTAGACCATCCAAATGACTTCACGTGCACAAATTTGAACATGTACACCCATATTTAGCATGTGTAGAAACACCATAAGGTAGTGCATGCTTCGTGCACCTATAACCAATGTGGATCACTTCTATGTCGCACCAATAACTAGTGCACACTACTTTTGTGTCATGCACCAATATCCACCGTGCACAATTTTGGTTCATGCACTAATACCTAATGCACACAATTCTTGTGTCACATGCTAATATTCTACGTGCATTGCACTCTACGCGTTGCACCATGCCAAAGTTTAGTATGCTCCCACCGAGCACCAATACTTTGTGTGCACCATTAATGAAACTGTCACGCAACATGAATTTACCCACATTGTGCGTGAACCAACAAAATTCATCTATGATTTGCCAATACTATGCACACCACATGCGCCAATATTATGCATGCACACACCTAATCTGCACCGTGCAGTGCTAAATTTAGTGCGCACATCTGCACATCGTTATTTTTCGCACATTACCACTCTGCATCGCACAATGCCAAATTTAAGTGTGCACACCCGCGCACCAATATTTTCCGTGCATTACCACTCTACACCACGCAACACCAAATTTAAGTGCGCACACCCACACGCCAATATTTTCCACGCATTACCACTTTGCACTGCGAAACGCCAAATTTAAGTGTGCAAACCCGCACACCATTATTTTTCACGCATTAGCACTCTGCACCGCACAATGCCAAATTTAAGTGTGCACACCCACACACCATTATTTTTCCACACATCACAAGCTTTCCACTGTGCATCATTCATTTTTAGTGCACACACCTATGCGCATTCATTTTTATGCGCATCAATTCCTTGTGAATTTTGTTGAAAGAATTGGGGATTTTGCCAAACTTTTTCCCAAATTTCACCGTAGACATTCTACAACTATTAAATTTGTTCAATTTCACCCCGATAACACCAATTCAACCTCTGCAACAAAAAATCACTGCTGGTTGACATTCCTGGAACAAATATTTTTCCTAAACTCAATTCATGAATTGAGAATTTTAATCAGGTAATCTCGCTCCATCTGTCATGCCTTCCATCTAACTTCAAATTCAACCAATTCTAGGTCTGAATTTGCTAGAACATATATTAAATTAAGAATATCTCACTACTTGGCCAAATTTCTCAATTTTCCCATTAATTTAACAACAAAAATTGGGGCTTTTGCCCAATTCTACGTAGTTGCTTCTACTTTTTTACCATGGATGCTCTGTAACTTAAAATTTGGCCACCTTGAAATAATTCTCTTTGATTTTTTTTTTCAATTCCACTTGCTCGGCCCATCCAGGCTCAGTGTTGAAAACTGGAGATCTGATACCATATTGTAACATCCCCAACATCCAACTTGGCTATGCCACACAACAATTTCGAACTGTATACAATAAAAACATATACAAACAGAAAATCTTGCAAAACTTTATATATACAACTTAAAATAGACAAATACATTCTGTAAATGCACAAATTCATACAGAAATAACAGTAAATATACACATGCATCATAGACATGAAATACCCATTAATATAAAGAAAATTATAAACCACACATAGGAAAAACCCATAAAAATAAACACATATATAATAATGCAACATGTAATTTAACACACAATTGACACTTATGTTGATAAAAATATCACCAACTACATGCAAACCTTCCACGAACCTCCCAGCCTTAGACCACGTTGCTCATCACTCTCAGTAGTGGGTCACCCCCGAGTTGGTACTAAACTCCACCCGATAAAAGGGATTCCTAACCAGGATGATGTATCTCAGACAACAGAAAATAATCCGTCACAGGTGCCAACTCAAACTAACATCCTATAGTCTCTCAATCCCCACATTCCTATCCCACCCCATGAAGTGTTCCCCTTCTCTTCTCAAAATTCCTTCGGCTGCCCACTTCCTTTCTGGTTTTGGCAACAGGCCAAACAGGAAGTCTCAGAGCCCTGTAGTTTCATTTTAGCACCTTCAGGAATAAATTCCCAACAATTATCTCAGCTAGAGATATTTTCTCATGAGCTTGACAACCCACCTCTTCAATCTCCCATGGGCCTGACAACCCGCTTCTTCTGTCCATCTCCTAAGCTAACCAGGTACTGGTATGGGTATGGGTACGTGTATAGTGATAATAATAGAAAGGTACAGAGGACAGCTAAATGAGAGAGTGAATGATGATGGAATGAATGAATCCCCAAATGAACTAAGTCCAAACTATATGTATGCATGTTCCCAACTTGACACTTTTCATGTTGAGAGCTACTTTGGCCCACTAGTCCCCATCGTTAGAACTTTAGGATAAAATAATTATCCATACTTTATACTTTAAGGAATATTAATATAATATTCTTTTTTGGCTTAAGCTCCCTATCTTAGCCTCTTATCCTTAACTTTTATCCCCCCCTTTCCCTAACTAGTGGCCCCATACTCTTTTATCATGGTTGGTCTACACACAACGATGTATTATATTAATGATAATACATATACAAAAATAGTCTCACTGGCCTAATTCAACACGTAATCCTCCTAGATTATAATAGTTGGCTCACCAACCTATAAAACACAAAATATGCACAAAGGATCCATGGCCTCAAAATCACGTGCACTTAAGTTTGCTTCACACGGTATCTTCGAATATGCACACATCATCATTTTAGTGGTAAATACATATGCACACTATACCATGAAAGGTGGATGCAAAATGATATCAAACAACTCACCAACCTAAGTACATTTTTATTTACATTTACAATTGGGGTTCTGCCTAGGGGTATTACACTCTCTGGTACCTAGGTAGTCGGGTACTATGGATAAGGGCACAATATATCCTCCTTAGTTGGTTCCCTAAGATATTGGGTCAAGTACTATTGTTGGACCTTTCACGTATATCAGAGAGATATAGCACAGGGAAAACCCTTATCTGTAGAAACCCTAAATACCTTAACCCTTGGACGGAAATAGAAATAGAACAAACAAGATATATTGTCATGCAACCTTGCCTCCTACATTCGGGTTGCAAAATTACTACACGTTTATTCTTGTTAAGAATTTGGGCATTTCAACACTGCAGTATTCTTCAGATCAGAGTATAACTCCTCAAGAGTTAAAAATAAATAAAAAATAAAATTAAAAAATATGGATCCTGCTGGCGCCATTATTTGATCCCTATCCCATTGGATTCCTCTCATCTCCCTGATTTTCATGATACCCTTCACCCATAACCCCTTTTTGTGTGGTCCCATCTGTCCCTTTTTGTTTCCCCCCTTCATCATGGCCCACACCCATACTCAATACCTCGAACCTCACGTTGATTCATTGCCCTATGATTTCATAGAGACCTAGCAATAAGTGTAGCAACTCAGTTCCAATATTACCATCGTCAATAAAAACATGCATTCCACCATAGACAAAAAAATGGAAACCCTAAAATAGAACCTTCTACCCATATTGCATCTTTCACTGGCATGATCTATGCCAAACTGAATATCCCTAGAGACCTTACCTAGTTTGACCCACCTTTTCACCCCGAAGGTAAAACTTCCACCAATTCCCAAAATTTTGCATCCCCATCACTTTCAGTGTGAATTATGCCTTCCGTGTTAGGATGTGAGAAATTTTTATGGCTCAGATCCCTCTGGCTATGTAACTCAAATGGAACACTATTTATCTGTGTAAAACATTATGAATGAGTTGGCCAAACTCTGGTATGGTGTTCTCCATCTAGATGAAGAACGTTGGAAATGGTGGCAATGGAGAAAAAATGCCCGCCAAGGGTATGTGTCTTGGACATAATTTGTTGTATAGATTTATGAACACTTTGACACTGACACCAACCATTTAGGCTATTTGAAAAATTTGAAACAATATGACACAGTGAAAGACTTTATTGCTTCTTCTGAGCGATTGGCTTTCCGCACGGAAGGCATGTCTGATGCTTTTTTCGGATAATGATTTATCAGTGGCCTCAAGGATGAGATATGTTCCCATGTCCTCATGGCTCATCCAGAAAGTTGGGTGGAAGCTACTAAAAGAGATAAGGAAGCACAACAGGTTATCTCTTCTCAAACCAAAAAAACCTCCTTTATTCCTCGCCCTAAACCAATCACTCTCACTCCTCCTTCTTCTCCACTCAAGATACAAACATTGACTCTGGAAGAAATGGTTGAACTCCAACTCAAGGGCCTTTGTTATAATTTTGATGAAAAATATTTTCCTCGACACAAGTGTAAGGAAAAAAATCCTTTTATGGCCATCTCTAAGGATGTTTATGAAAAAGAGGTTGAAGCTCCCCCTGTGGTCGATTCACCAGAAAAAAATGACCTAACTCCACCCTCAGACCCCCCAGAAGTTGAACCGGTCATTTCCATAAATTATCTCACTGGATTCTCTGCTCCTCAAACCCTCAAGCTTATTGGTTACATTAAGCATCAAAAGTTCATCATCCTCATTGATAATGGAAACACCCATAATTTTATTCATTGTTGCATTTCCCACAAAAATAATTTCTATATTCGAGCAGTCAACAACTTCAAAATCATGATTTCCAATGGAGGATCCATGAATTGTGGCGGGGGGGAATTCTGATGGATTTTAAAGAATTAACCATGCAATTCAACCATGATGGCCAACCGTATAAATTATGAGGAATCACAACACGTTCCTCTTAGATCATCAGTTTGTTAGAAAAACAGGATCGCGGAGCAATAAAATAAAATAAATGAGGAAATAAAACAAAGAAGATACACAATATAATAGAGACACATATATATGTGGTTCACCTAGTGTGGGCTACGTCCACCAGATAAATTGCCAGGTCATTCCTTTTATTATCCAACAAAATGAAGGGATACAACCTACAACACGGCCATTGTAACTTCAACTTATTTCTCTACAGTCTCCTCTCTCATAATACAATAATCACACTCATACAAAGCCGCAATACAATTCACTCATAAAATATGGTTTCCTTCTAGGGAAAAAAACCCTAACATAACTTCTACCATCAGATCTACGACCATATAATGAATGGTCCAGATTAACTATGAAATTACAATATTTTACAACGCATTTTTTTCCCAATATTTCGCTTGGAGGGCACTACCCTTGAATCGCCCACTAGGGGGGGGCTACAAAAATTTCCGTTTCCCCCCTAGATCCCCCTGGCGAAAGTTGTGGGGGGGGAATCCCCCCCCACAACCCCCTGTTAGGGAATGGGGTCCAAGCACGGATGAAAAAAAATATTGAATCAGGAAGATAATCATGCTCCACAACCAACTTAGTTCCCATCGCATGGAAAAAGTACTCAAAAAGGTCATTCCGACATTATTGCACAACTCCATTCCATTCAAGCCACTAAGACACCCTCTCTGCCTCCTGACTTCCAATCCATCATCTCCAAACATCAAGTTTTATTTTCCAATCTCCAAGGACTTTCTCCTTCCCATGGTGTTCATGATCATTCCATTCCCCTCATACCCATTAGCCTTCCTCCCAATGTTCGTCCCTATTGTCATCCCTTTTCCAAGAAAAATGAAATTGAGAAAATTGTTCAAGGATTTCTCACCACAGGCATTATCCATCCTAGTACTATCCCCTATTCTTCTCCTATGGTCATGGTACTTAAGAAATAAGGCTCTTGGTGAATGTTTCTTGACTTTTGCGCCCTCAACAAACTCACCATCAAAGAAAAATTCCCCATTCTTGTCATTGATGGTCTCTTGGATGAATTAAGTGGTTCCCATTTCTTTACTAAACTTGATCTTCACTCTGGCTACTACCAGATATGTATGAAAGAGGAAGACATTCCTAAGACCACATTTTGAACTCATGAGGGCCACTATGATTTATTGGTCATGCCCTTTGACTTGCGTAATTTTACCTCCACTTTCCAAAGCCTCATGAATCATGTCTTTCATCTTTTTCTCCATCATTTTGTCTTAGTTTTCTCTAATGATATTCTCATTTATAGTAAAACCTAGATAATCCATATTTCTCATGTGGATCGAGTTCTTCATCTACTCTTTGAGCACCAAATTTTCCACAAACAATCTAAATGTGATTTTGGAGCATTGGAAGTAGATTACTTGGGTCATATTGTTGGAAAGGCGCATGTCAGGGTGGATCTTAAAAAGACTGAAGCTATGCAGGATTGGCCTTGCCCTAAAACTCTCAAAATCTTGCGTGGTTTTTTGGGTTTAACAAGATATTATCGCAATTTTGTTAAGAATTATGGAATGATTGTGGTGCCTCTCACTACTCTCCTTAAAAATAATTCTTTCACTTGGAATCCAACAATTGATCATTCCTTTCAAGATTTGAAGGTGGCTTTTTGCACCATTCTTGTCTTGGCCCTTCCTAACTTCACAAAGACCTTTGTCTTGGAATGCGATGCTTCTAAAGGAGGAATTTGAGTAGTCCTTATCTAACATGGCCTACCTTTAGCCTTTACTAGCAAACAACTGTCAGAGTAACATTTGGACCAATCAATCTATGAAAAGGAAATGATATCTATTATGCATGTAGTGGATCTTTGATAGCCTTATATATTGGGGAAACGCTTCCAAATTAAGACATATCATTAGAGCCTCAAGTATCTTTTGGAGCAATGTATTTCATCCCATGAGCAAGAAAAATGGGTGATTATGCTCTTTGAATATAGTTATGATATCATTTACAAGAAAGGAAAATATAGTGTGGTCGTTGACGCTCTTTCAAGAAAATATGAAGATGGAGGGTCCATTTTTTCCCTCTCCTTCATTGTACCAGATTGGCTCCAAGCTGTTTTCCAGGAATGGCTACAAGATCCCAAAATTTTGAGTTTGATCCAACAATTGCATGNTCTTTTTCTCCATCATTTTGTCTTAGTTTTCTCTAATGATATTCTCATTTATAGTAAAACCTAGATAATCCATATTTCTCATGTGGATCGAGTTCTTCATCTACTCTTTGAGCACCAAATTTTCCACAAACAATCTAAATGTGATTTTGGAGCATTGGAAGTAGATTACTTGGGTCATATTGTTGGAAAGGCGCATGTCAGGGTGGATCTTAAAAAGACTGAAGCTATGCAGGATTGGCCTTGCCCTAAAACTCTCAAAATCTTGCGTGGTTTTTTGGGTTTAACAAGATATTATCGCAATTTTGTTAAGAATTATGGAATGATTGTGGTGCCTCTCACTACTCTCCTTAAAAATAATTCTTTCACTTGGAATCCAACAATTGATCATTCCTTTCAAGATTTGAAGGTGGCTTTTTGCACCATTCTTGTCTTGGCCCTTCCTAACTTCACAAAGACCTTTGTCTTGGAATGCGATGCTTCTAAAGGAGGAATTTGAGTAGTCCTTATCTAACATGGCCTACCTTTAGCCTTTACTAGCAAACAACTGTCAGAGTAACATTTGGACCAATCAATCTATGAAAAGGAAATGATATCTATTATGCATGTAGTGGATCTTTGATAGCCTTATATATTGGGGAAACGCTTCCAAATTAAGACATATCATTAGAGCCTCAAGTATCTTTTGGAGCAATGTATTTCATCCCATGAGCAAGAAAAATGGGTGATTATGCTCTTTGAATATAGTTATGATATCATTTACAAGAAAGGAAAATATAGTGTGGTCGTTGACGCTCTTTCAAGAAAATATGAAGATGGAGGGTCCATTTTTTCCCTCTCCTTCATTGTACCAGATTGGCTCCAAGCTGTTTTCCAGGAATGGCTACAAGATCCCAAAATTTTGAGTTTGATCCAACAATTGCATGGCAATTCTCTAGTTTCCCTAAGGTACTTGTGGCACAATGATGATCTTCGCTACAAATGTCGTATGTATTTAAGTAAATAGTCACAATTTAAATCCACAGTGCTTTATGAGCTTCATGCTACAGCCACAACTGGGCACTCAGGGTTTACCAAAACCTATGACAGGGTGAAACATTATTTTTTCTTAGATGGTATGAAACAAGAAATTCACACTTTTATGGTAGAATGTGATGTTTGTCAACACAATAAGGGAGAAAGAGTCAAAGACCTGGGCACACTACAATCACTTCCAATGTCACCCACTATTTGAAGGGACATCTCTATGGATTTCATTGATGGCTTACCTAAATCGAAAAATAAGTCAATCATCATGGTGGTAGTTGATCGACTTTCCAGGTATGCTCATTTATGTTCCCTTCAACACCCTTTCATCGCCTCCACTATGGCTCCTCTCGTTTCATACTTAACGAACCTCCCGTTTCGTACAACAAGTACGATTTTTTTTTTGTGTGCGCGCGTGTGTACAAGGGTAATAAATACATTCGACTCTGCATCACCACCTGACGATGAACATGACACATACAATAGTGAACACAACATAACGACCTAAGACACACATCAAGTAACTGCAAGAAAGGAGCGACAATCTACCGACAATAAATAAGACTGACTACCCGCCCATCCTACCCTGCAATGGTTAGGACCTCCAAGCACATAAGCAACTCTCAAGCCCAGGTTCCCATCGATTTTGACCATTTAAGGTCTCAGGGCTGGTGACTGCTCTGAGGAACAAGAACGTGTCTACATCCCACTCGACACAAGAATACAAAAAGTTTACAACCCAGTACAACATTAATTAAACAAAGGACTACAATCTACATTAGTCTTAAGGCCATTCCATTGCGCAACTTTAGATCATAATTTGTCATCAAGGTACCCTCTAAATCAACTTACAAAGGACCTTATTGTGCAAGTCTGAACTTCAACTGGTTTAACATTTAACAAAATAATTAATCATTAATTATAATCATAAAAATAATGAATAGTTATAAATTGTCATTTAACGCAATAATTAACATTTAATCTATAATTATAAATCAATAATTAACGCAATATTCTAAAATCATTTAACGCAATCATTGTGAAATTTACATTAACATTCACTCAATGATCTAAATTATAATTCGACAGACAACAATTATGAACCAACAATTGACTCAACAACACAATGATTATAAATCCATAATTGACGCAATATTCATAAAATCATTTAACGCAAACATTGTAAATTAACATTAACATTAACTCAATGATCTAAATTTATAAATCAACATTCGATAATTATGAACCCATAATTAACGCAACAACCCAATGGTTATAAATCAACAATTGACGCAATACTCTAAAATTAACATTAACATTATCGCCATAATTGGAGCAAGTCTGAAAAAATTAAAAGCAATGAAAAATTAAAAATCAGTGCGGCATTAGAAACCTGTCACCCCGCAGTCAGAAGCACAAAGAACTAAATCAATGTTGTCCACCTGACAGGCTCAACACTATCCAAGGGCTGGGAAAAGGAGATGGCTGGTAGCCAAAGGAAAATCGCTGGCTAAGAGGAGGGAAGTTTATTGTTGAGGCAAAATAATAATGGAATCGCTACAAGAGGGTAACTCCCATGCTAGGAAACTTCACCCACCTCCAGTGATGATTCACTATAATTAATATTTCTGTTGGGAATCAAAATAAAAGGAAATATATTAAGAACATATAAGACTCGCAGATGTAGATTCAGTCCCAAATTAGCAAACGCATAGGTGGGTACAGTGGTCTAAGGGTTTAAGGTTCAGCTAAATTTTTTTACAGCCATGGCCATAACTGTCGTTTAAAGAATTCTTGCACTTCTAGACTAGTATTAAATATTACTGCTAAAACAACTGTCCCTCCATTTATTTAATTTGTTGTTGCTATATCTAAAGGTCACCTAAAACCTACTATCATTAAAACTTTTATTACCATCACAGGACGTCCCGCAATTCAGTAAGGGTGCACTGCTAGATCTAAGGGTTACGATCCCTAAATGTGTGGTCGAGGGCTAGGCTCAAATCGACACTCAGGGACCGAGAAGCAAAATATCGCCAGTTCAAGGCATCACCAACACCCATACAAGCCTGAGTGAGGGAAGAGATTCCATGCATCTATAGAAGCTCGATCCTCAATTTTATTTCCGCCAAGAAGAAGACAACGCAAAAATTTCAACCATTGTACTGACCATTCTGTGGCTCATGCACATTGATAAACAATGATCTAAATTTTGGTGAGCCGAGAAGGTTTCACAACTTCTTCCCAACTCTCTAAATCAATTCCTTCTAAACTCAAGCTGCAAGGAATCAATCCTTTTATAGGGATACTTGGTGGTGAACCAGAGCTCATAGATTCGTCTTCACCTAAAAGCGTCAAGCTAGGGAAGAGCCCACGGGCCCATTAACTTCTCACTACTCACCTAGCTAAGGATGAAAGGATAGTGTATAAGAACAAGATACGAACTGACCACGGGATTCACAACAGGAGGCAACCAGATTTTCCAGGATCAAGGTTTCTCACTCTCGTCATCTCAGGACTTAAGCAACTAGTGAAAGGGCATGACAAAAGAAGTCCAAACTGAGGAATCCCCCTTCCCATGACAGTAGGATATATTTTTTTTGCAAAAATCAGTAACCTGGGAATTGTCATGACAGAAGAAATGACCTAACCAAGCAGATTTTGACCAATAATCAAACATAAAATAAAACATTCTCAAACATAAAACAAAAGGCAAAAAGAGCTTTCTCGTAAGTTACTGTCATCTCAGTTTCATTTCCAAACAAAATCAAGGGTCAGGAAACCAGCTCCCCTTTTTTTTCTTACGGAAGGGAAATAGAAGATACCACTAAAATGGGTTCTACCCTCTCCAGATTAAGGTGGAGGCTACAGGTGGCCCCAAATAATGGGAAGACTTAGATATGAAAAGCAGAAGCAAGGGAAACACAAAATCCTGATAGAAAATGAAAGTGCCTTCCTTATCAAGGATTTAATAAAGAAATTTAAATAGAAAACCAACCACAGAAACTGAATTCTTCAACAATACATAAAACACAGGTTGATAATTTATATCTATCCCAAAATTACAAATGATGAAGTAATAATTTACATCCTAACTTCATTACACTAGAAGAGGTGGTATTTTCACATCGGATGCCTAAATTTCATCACAGTAGGGGTAAAACCAGCCAATCCATCAAGAACCAACGCAGATTGAATTTATTTTTATTTTTTTTATTTCAACATACCAATATAAGCATCCAATCTACTTACATAATCGTCATGCATATCTCATAATAAAACCTACAACCTTCTACCATTCGATCGAAAAGTGTACCCTTGCCTATTCGCCTGCTCCAAGTGCCGTCCGCGCGCTCCGTTCTGCTCTCGCTCGCTGACCGTCGAGACCTCACTGGTACCTCCCAGCCAACACTAGGGGTACTCTGCTTCCCCCTTAGCCCCCCGAGACGCAAAGGGGCCACACACTATCCAGATGGTATGTCTAGCTCCCATCTCGCCTCGCAAGGTTGAGCTACCACTCCTCTCGGAGCTGGGAAATCCCAACTCCCACAAGTAAATCAATCAAGTCAATAATTCGACAGCGTAACGTTACGCTAATAGCCGATCCCCATTTTCCTTCTCCTCCCTCTCTTTTATAGAGTTTTCGAACTTCCATTCTTTCACTAAATCTCATTAAAATTAAGTTTTAATAAAAATTCCTAAAAATTTCTCCTTCGTACAAGTGTCACCC
>SNQJ01S0125301.1:4249-26483 GCA_010110895.2 Picea sitchensis | reverse complement strand
GGTATAACACTTCCTTTCATACTGCAACAAAAATGACACCATTTATGGCACTCTATGGATACCACCCTCCTTCCATCTCTTCTTCTCTAAAATAAAAATATAAGGTTCAAGCAGTGGGAGATCACATTGAGCATCAACAACAAGTTCTCGAAATATTAAAGGACAACCTATCCATGGCACAAAATCACATGAAACAACAAGCAGATCAACATCGTAGTGAAAGAAGTTTTGAAGTAGGAGATTGGGTTTTTTTAAGACTACAATCATACAAACAGATGTCCCTCAAGCAAGCCAAGAAGGATAATAAATTATCACCAAAGTACTATGGCCCTTATAAGGTGTTGCAAAAGATTCGTACTATGGCATACAAATTGGAGTTGCCTGCATCTTCACGAGTACACACAGTTTTCCATGTTTCATGCTTAAAGAAGGTTATAGGTGACAATATACCAGTTCAAACTATATTGCCAGAACTTGACGAGGAAGGAAAAATCATATTGGAGCCTGAAGTCATCACCGACACAAGAATTTTCCAGCTGAGGAATAGATCCATTTCAGAGTATCTCATTAAATGGAGGAAACTACCGGCTGAAGATTCCACTTGGGAAGATGAGTCTTTTATACAGAAGCATCCAGATTTACTCAAGCGTTGTGGACAACACTTGTCTCAAGGGAAGGGGCATGTTAAGCCCTAAATAGTGGCTCATTACCCCTTAATTGGGGCATATTACATTAGTAATGTTATTTTATTTATGTCGACTTTATTCCATTAGTTGTAATTATACCTCCTAGTCTCCTATATATACCAAGGAGACATTTTCGTTTTGAATCATCTTGTAATTGTACATTTATGTGGGCATAAGGAGGTTTCCCCCTCGAAGAGGCTTATTATCTGAGTTTCTCTCTTTTTCAAGGCGTTGAGTACTTATTCTGAGGTTTTTCTATGCTATATTGATATTTGGTTCTTAACACATTCACAACAAGTAAGCCACAAGAGGCTAAAGGTTACCATCAAACTTGACTAAGTTTGATTCATAAATAAAGCATTTTTTTCCAAAGATGGGGGTGCTTGTGGTCCCAAAAATGAATTCCTAGCAAACTTGGGCAATATTTGGGTGCAAGGGGCCCAACAATGCTTGAGTAGGGCTAGAGATAGATTCAGATGGGAACATATGTAGGGATAAGTGATTAACTAGGACATGAGACCAAGGAAAAGACCAAGAGAGACCTCCTATAACTTAAAATTAATCAAGAAAGACCCTAAGGCTAGTGTTATAATCTAAAAATTGTTCACAGAGCTATACATGTGACCACTTAAAGAGTCAACAATACAACATAACAAAGTGATATTCCATGGAAATAATACATGATCCTCAACAGAGCATCATAACTATATAAAGTGGGTTTTTTATGCATCTACATGACTTTGGAGTGTGTATTATGCACGATCTGCATGGGCATGTGCAACTGTTCCTACGTGATCTACATGCATTATGTCCAAAAGAGTTTGGAAGAATTTAAGCTCCCTCGAGCTAGCCTCTTCTGTTATCACCCTTTGAGCTTACAATGGTTGACCATCTCAACCCGAGGGGATATTTCAAAATGTCCCCGTAGAGCTAGCGGGAAAAATGGTCTTGATCGATATTGAGGTCATTGACTTCCCCTTGGAATACAACATTCTCCTTGGATGTAACTACATGTATGTGATGAAGGAAGTCACTTCGTCTGTGTTTCAAACTATTGGAACACATATAATCCTGAACTTTTGAGCTTTACATTCTCCACTTCATGAAAAATATAATCTTTCCCAAAATGATAACTCATAAAATAACTTTTGAATTTTAAATCAAATTCATTTATGGTTAATTAATAATAAGGTGCACGCAATACCCGTCGTTGATGAAGGTTTTTCCCGTTTGATCGAACGATCCTAATTTTTTCGGAGTTCTGGAGTTGCCTAATTGTTAAAGAAGTAAATCACTAAAGGTTGTTCTGGAGCTTTGTGCTTCAGTTGTTTCGATAAGTCTCAATGACAAAAGCCTTGAAACCCGAAAGTGTCCTTTCATCACTTTTCCTAAACCCTTAAAGGAAACGAGTCGTTGTACACGTGTATTTTTGAGTCTTCCTTGAGTTGACACGTGGTACCCATTTATGACGTTTTCATTTGAAGATTCATACAATTCCAAGTAACACGTGACACCTCCCTTTTCCCGACATGTCATCTAGAATGACATCATCTGCGACACGTCACTAGGGGAAATAACCCTTCAGAAATATAACAAAGAACTAATTCAAAAATAATCGGAGCACTAAAATGTCGAAGTATGAAACTTTAATTAATTAAGTTAATCATGGTCAAGATATAACACTTAGGGGTTCAGACGTTTCCCCTTCATCGTATCCTAAAGTCTCCGAAGTCTGAATCTCCTAAACACTTAAAGTTAAATATGATTAATTAAAGCTTAAAACCGATTATCGGATAATTAATCACTTCACATTTTCGGGTTTCAGAGATTTCCCCTCAAGCTTATTTTAAAGTTCCCGAAGTCCGAACTGTCGAGACACTCGAAATTAACACACTTGTTAAACATGATTAATTAAAGTGTTAAAAATGATTATCTAGGGATTAACCTTCGCAGATTCAGGATTCAGATAATTCTCACTCCATCTCATCTAAATTTCCTGAACATGAACCGTCGAATATCAATGGCATTTATGACTAATCAAAGATAGTGATTTTTAACATAGATTGTGAATCGCCAGGTAGACTTTTTCATTAAAGTTAAATAAATTTGCTCAGTAAATCTATACTATAATCAATGCATCTGATGTGAATAAAAATAATTCGATTTGAATTTCATTTTCACCCTCCTCAAAGTAGCAAGTTTTATCTGATTGAAAATCTCATGCAATTCCTCTGCAACAGGTAACCTCATTCTGTTCTCTCGATATCATGGCACCATAGAAGATGATGAAGAAGACTGATGTGGCTGGTGAGTATTCAAATCCGAATGCAGACGTTCTGTCAGACACTATGCCGCGAGCCATAGTGAAATGTTCCTAACTTGGCTAGTCTAGGAAACGCTGCTAATGTGTGTGTAGGATTAATCATTTACAGCATATAAATGATCATACAAATAACAAATGCGACAAAGGACTGCAAAGTTTATATTATGATATCTCTGCGGAGTACAAAGGCCGAATACGGATAAATAAAATGAATCACTCGGCTAGATCAAAAGAAAAAAGGATCTTATCCGGAATACAATAAGCAAACTAAATGATAATACCTGATAATAGATGAGCATTGCAGGATCAATGGATGAACTAGAACTATGGTAACTCGTACGGTAACTGCTGGAAGTCTGGAAAGTTCACCTTGGCATCTATACCTCTTGGAATGAGCTAGAAACTGTCCCAAATGGTGCGCCCTGCTCTAGCTCACAGGCCTGGTAACTGATCAACCCCTCTGCTGGTGGGTCTGGACCTCGGATGGATCCCCCTAGGGGAATGATCCCCTCTCTCACTGGAAAAATGCATCCTAGTGATTCCACCATCGGAATCGGCCGAGATGTATCTCAAAATGATCGCCTTGATCTACTGGGAAATGGGTTGGAAGGGTTTCCCTGAATCTGATCTGATGCTCACTCAGGAACTCTGAATGTGTCTGCCAAAAGTGTTGCACTTCCAAGTCTGGAAAATGCACCCTAGATGATTCTTCCGTCGGAATCTGACGAGGAAATAGGAAAAAGAAGCGCCTTGCCTTCCTTTCAATTGGGTTGGAGGGGAATCTTTGAACTCTCCCTAGATGGGACAAATCGATTCCCTGAACCTCCTCAAGAGCTGCGCCCTCACCCTGGATAAGTGCGCCCTTGCTGCTGGACCCTGCGTAATTGTTGTTGAAGAATGATGGAAGACCTATGTGATCTTCCCGGTGACTAGGGTGTGTCTCTCAACACCGAAATCAACCAACTGGTTTCTTCCTCCTGGAATCCACTGAACTGTCCCTCCTGAGATGCACCTCTCTCCTCAATGACAAGTCATAATCTGCATAATGATGAATTAGGTCATTGACCCTTCTCTTATAGATTTTCTAAACCCTAATTTGTTGTTGACATTTTCCCTCCAAGTGACTTTTACTTTATTTTATTATTCCTTGATTAAATCACTTAATTAATTAATTAATTAACCATTTTACCTCTAAAAAGTGATTTATCCATCCTTGTGGCTTCTACGACCACTAAAAGTCACTTCTCATCATCTTATCCTGTAGTGCTCTTCTTCCCGATTCCGATGAGCTATTACACTAAGAGGTTTCTCCAAGTAATATGCCCATTATGACCTTCTTAGTGAATTTAATTAAGATATGACCCATAATAACTCAAAATTATGGAAATCGTCGGAATGCAACAGAACCAAAGCCAAGCTGTGCGGAATGGATCCTGATGATGAATGATGCAAGTCAGGCCCAATAAAACCCCTCAATATCTCCCGGATTCTTTGTCACCCCTATCTGGCTACTCTGGTAGGCATAACACTCTGTAAAATTATAATGTCCCAAAATTTCACAGTGTAATGTCCCCATTTTGGACACTGTGAAATCTTGGACACATGTGTTCGAGGTTCTGGAACATGAGATTATAAACTGTCCAGAAGATTTCAGTGATGAATTAGACAATACTCATGAAGATAAACTCAGATATATAGCTCAGTCAGAGCTACACAAGATAGCTGCGTGACCGAGACTCATGCCGTATAACGACATGATAAGATGAGCCCTTGAAAACATCGATGTCCAAACCAGGAGCATCACCAACCACTAGAAAGGTTTCGTTGGGTCATTCTGACCAGAACACCTCCAAGTAATGTATAATCTATCTCCCACTCCTAAATATAATTACAATGTTGCGTTTATGTTGGAATTTGAGCATCAGGAATGCATACAATACGATAAGAGTTACCCAGATATAGTCAAGTCCTGGTGGGGGCACCCAGAGAAGTTCAGGGCCGACACTCATGGCATGTACACCACAACGTCATTGGACACTCACATGATTTATGTATCTATGATTCTCTGTAGACTGTTCGGGAAGAAGAGTCCTAGTCATTTCCCGGTGGAGTGGGTATCGATTATGCACGAGGTGGCCGAAGGCTACACATTTAATTGGGCCAAAATTTTATCAGACAACTTGGCCAAAGAAATTACTGAATACAAAATGGAGAAATCAAAGGGGCAGCCCGCCCCTTTCTATATGTCTGTGTATGTCATGGATGCCATATGTTTCTTGACTCCTTTCCCACTCATGAATTGGAGTTGGACCCCGACCAATGCAAAGCCTATTCACTTTTATCATTCCAAGCTGTGGGAGGAAAAAACAAAATATTTCTTTTACGAAATTTGTCACAATGTAGTGGTCCTTGTCCGTATATCTTTATATGGTTCCTCACCCCCTCGAATTTCAGATAGAATCATGGGAAATCTGGGAAAACTAGCATATTGGTTCATTGAAGAAAACTTCTCTTATATCAGGGTTTTCAGATGCTCAGTCCCTCCCCATGCTCTCCTGAGATTTTTACCAGATTGGATGGTATGTCGAGAAGTATCTTAATAGAAAAGAACAAGGGGCATCAACAAGGAGCTGAAAGTATCTCATAAAAAGGTATGGCCTATTTTCTCTCTCCAGGTCGGTATGTTTTCACTATTGGATTTCATTCACTCTAAAGTAGAGGTTGCATCTCTAAATGATGTCAAATTGGTTGAAATCAAATTCAAAAAGAATGACCCACACAATATCTTAGAGAACCACTTGGCCCAATTCAATATGAAAATATATGTGCACGAAGACTCCCCATACGACGAAATATTTAGGGGAGTCAGGTCTTATTAATAGGTACAGAGCAGGTTCCAAACCCTGCCCCCAGATCAACAGGCTAGCTTCCTCAGTTTCCAAAGACACTGACGAAACAACTTGCTGAAAGCACTACAGGGACAATTGGTAGTCACTTCACCTGTACAGGAATCTACACCTCCAAGTTTTGAATCAGGGAACTCTGGTAAACAGGATATTGAGGAAACCCCAAAGAGCTCTGAGGTTTTGACTCAGGAATTAGAAGCTTCATTATCAATTCCACTAGGCCCTCAGGCAACGAATCAACTCGAAGTCTTCTTAAATCAAGGGAAAGATGCATCTCTTTCGACACCAACTACACCCGCTGCCAACACAGTAGGGAAAAAACCATCTATGAAGATCGATACTCCTATTACTTCATTGACCCCTCTGCAGTCTAGTTTCGGGAATCCTAGTTCCGAAGTCATTTATGTGGGTGATCTTACCCCAATTTTTCCCGAAGAGATGCCTCCTTGAGACTTCTTCTTCAGCAAGAAACAGAGGACAATCGTCAAATGAGAAACACAACAGAAAGACAGGGTAGTAACAAAAAGGCAGAGAATGTTATATGACAAAAATAATCGCGACGATTTAGAATTCGCGAAGGAAGTTTCAGGTTCATTGGGTGCCTTTGCCACCGCAAATCAATGGTCAGTAGAGAATTTGGCAGAGCAACTAAGACAAAAAAACTTATTGGTGGGGAAATTGCAAGATCAAATGTTGGCCATGGACCATACTATAAAGAATAAGATGAGCCAAGACTTTGAACAAATCAGAGCTTATGACCGACATCAAATACAATAGTTGCGGGCTAACCTCGAGGAGCTCCATCAAAACTCATAGGCCAACAAAGGATTGGTCACTCAATGTGATGAGGTAATAAGGAAATTGCAAGCCAGATTAGACCTGACTGAAAGTACATCAGTAGATATCTCAACCTTCTGAATTCAAGCATTGGATATTAGCAAGAAACTAGAAATGGCCCGCAGGATATTTTTATGAAGGTTGATGCCATCTAGAAATGCTATCAGGCAGTAGACTTTGCTCTAAAGGATGTATATATCAAAGAAAGAGAAGATCGCTTAGCCTGAGATAAGTTTCAAGACACCATCATCTTGGCACAGAAAGATAATGTCCCTGATTTTCCTCAAATTTCCCCTTCTTAACATATAAGAGGTGATATGGCCCTGAAAGTATGGGAAACAAATCTGGCAGAAAGCAAGATATTGGCCAGTGAGGTAAAGGACGCTTTCCAAGAAGCGTTATCATATTTAGACAAAAAACTAATTGATTTTGAGGGAAGCAATATCGAGGAGGCCCTGGGGAAAATCAATATTGAAATAAACCAACAAAACTCTAGAAAGGGAAAAGAGGAAAATCTGGTAGCCATTAAGGAAATAAGCCAGAACGACCTTCTTAAAATAAATAAATGGCTAGTAAACCCAAGTTCACAGTTTCAGGCCTTAGCTCAAGAAGTGAAAAGAATTCAAGAAAGGCTACCTCATGTAGAAAGACGATTATACAATTTTGAGGTGAATGAGACAATTGAGCCATCAAAGATGGTGGTGGAATTTTTACATAGATGCTGTTAGTGATAAAAAACGCATTGGTATTTTGATGAGTATTTCCATCACTCTTCAAATGATTTATCATTTTCTTCAGTTTCTTTCCAGTATCTTAACCTCCATAGTGTTCATCAAGCTCCTGTTGGATTACTTTGCTAAAAAATCCTTTGTTTTTATGCCTCTAGACCTGCAACACAAGATACAAATAACAAAATGTCATTTCATTGCTTTTATGTCTTTTTTCTTGATAGATTTCCCTAAAGCAAAAGTGATGTGTCCTTTAAGTGACTTAACCCTAGGTTATGTTATATACTAGCCTAGCGCACCAAGAAATGAGTCAAGCCAAATCTGGAGTCCAAATGTCAAGCGCATTCAACACATAAACCATACAAAGCCCAACTCTAACACCAATGCCCAAGCACAAGTGCAAAATTTTGAGTCCATATGTCACCAAAGTCATGCAACATGTAAACTAAATCCAAGCCATGTTTCAAGTCATGAGTCAAACTTGATAGTCAAACACCAAAACACAGTACTCAACGCTGAGCTCCTATCCTATCCACCTCATCAACAAGTGTTGGTTATGGATTTTGTAAATATATCATGAAAGGTTTAGCGCAGATGAATTTTTTTTAAATAGTGAGAATCTTATTTCACTAACAACCACAAGTCGACAAATAACCCATAGATCAGCCACGAATCAAGCTACATGTCGATTCACCAAGCGTATCATTAAGTCCCTTCTCATTCTATATTGATGCACCGTCAAGTTTCTCTGCTGCTCCGGATCAGACATATCTCCTTGGGATTTAATTTAGCCAAAATGTTAGATCAAACACTCTATATTATCTCATAGTGGATGGGGATTTTCCTTTTGCGCGAACCCATGTTTGATTATGTGATCTGTGCTCGTGATCTCTTTTTGAAGCCAACTAGAATCATGTATCCCAGCCATGCACGAATGTGGCTAGCATCAATCAGGTCTGGTTAGGGGGAGAAAAAATTGCTAGACTATGAAAATGCTATGGCTGACTGGAATAACTTCATTGAGGATACCAATGACTTTTATGGTGTTGATATGAGCATCCTAACATAGCCTTACTCAGGAGAACAAAAAAAAGTATTATCTACAGACATCTCTTTGGAACAATATTCATCCACATCAATTAATTGGCACTCCTTTTATCGTCAAAGAAATGGATTGCCTCACAGCCACTCTGCATGAAATTGCCTGTGACCAGGAAGGTGTCAAATTGATTATACAGTCGTATTAAGTTTTTGAGGAACCATGCATCAGAAGACAAATAAAATCTTGCATTTTTGGGTTGTTCTCAAGCCGCAAAGTTATACCCATAAGCTCAACAATTAACAGTGAAAGAGACTTTGCGTGATTCTCTTCCAGCATCTGATAAATCTATAAACAAATTGTTTGGTTGTCTTTACCCTGCAATTGTAGACAATATTATAAATGCTTCCAGAAAAGACCCTGCTCATCGGAAGCTGTTTGTGCGTGGAATGGCCTTGGAGATTGCTTCATAAACTCTGCATCAAGCGTTCAAACAGTATGGAGAGATTGAAGAAGGCTCTGTTATTATTCACAAAGCAACTGGAAAGTCAAGGGGGTTTGGCTTTATTATATTTAAACATATGGAATCTGCTCAGAAGGCTTTGCAGGAACCCAGTAAGACTATTGATGGTTGAATTACTATATGCAATATGGAAACTATTAGCATCAATCCAGTACAATCTACATAAAGCAGCAAATAAGCATAGTGTGGTATGTCTTTTGCTATAGTAGACCTGTCACTGGATTATAGTGGGAATTGTTTTTATCTATGCAGAGGTGCAGGAAAAGACTGCAAGCAACATCCTTTTTTCATCCTTGAGTTCTTTCTGTCTAGCAAGTTCTAGTAAACATTTTGTTTGCAAACCTGGCAGTGGTCACCGAGAATGCAACATCATCTCAGGGACTCTTTACTGCATCTCTTGGTATAGAAGTAACTTCAATTAAATTGTTACAAAAGCTGATCAAAGAAAGGTATTATAACTAAGGAAAGAGATAGGGAATACAACTATTTCCAGAACTTAAGATCAAGCATTTTACAGTGGATGGGTTTCTATACTTTTCTTTTTATTTTGTTCTCTGCTTAAATGCTTGAAAGGTAAGATCAAGAAGCCAGGGAGCAGAAAACTAGAGGCTAAGACAAAGCACATTTTCGAAATTTTACAGCTATCCAAAGACAGATCTTTCACCAGCGCAAAAGGCGAAATTATAACCAGTTAGCTGATGAAAAGCAAAGCTTTCACCAGCTAAATAGCAAATTTTAAGGCAAAATAGCTGGTGAAACTTGAGATAACCAGAAAGAGAGTAAATTTTGCCCAGATCGAAGTTTTATTATCTTACAGAGCACGAAGATGATTTATAAGTCAAAGTTATAATTAAGAGGATCTGCTTCAAAGTGCTCTTCTAGTTTTTGAGGTGCCAACAAGATGAAAGAGATAAAGTTTGTTACCTATTTATGGCAAGAATGACTTGTCTTTCCAGCTGTCAAAGACTTCAGTTTAGATATGGTTTGGTTTCCTTTAATAAAGGATCTGTTCCTTTAGAGTTTACAATTAGTTTTATGTTATGCTATTTTTAGTATCCTAGATCCCTTTTCATAGCATCTGATCTGTACATTGTAAAGCTATAAATCTAACGACAATAAATGAACAGAGGGGTTCAATCCTGGATACATTTTGGCTCATGTACTTAGACTCTTATCTTGATATGAATCACAGTCTTCTTTTGCTACCAATGTCAGATTTTTTCATGTGTTGCATTACTTTGTACTTTGATTCAGTTTAGCTCAATTTTTAAGAACTGTTATCTTCTTATTTAGCTCATGAATTTGAATTAAAGGATCTCTTACTATCTTGTATGAACCTCCATGTTAATGTACTTGGTTATCTAGATTAGTGTTATTCATACCCTATTCCAATTACTTTATCTGATTATTGATTTCTAAAAGCACTGGCTCATTCTAATGCATGATAAGTTGTTCTTCTCATTAGCCCTTGAGTTATCCCATTGATCCAGATACACCTAATTATCACATTTCTTAAGTTACCAAGCATCTTTACCCTACAACCCCAAAGAGTTTCTTGGAGAGATAACAAATTGGCACCGTTTCCGGGGAGAGGAGATTGAAGCTCAGCTTCCTTGGGAGATGACATAGATCTAGCTTTGATGATAGACAAAGCTTGGACATCATTTGGTTGTAATCATCTATCTGGCGACTCCATGAAGGATGAATTTAGTGGCGACTCCATTGTTCAAAAATCTGTTGGTGACTCCACTAGTATGACATGAACCAGATCTTTGATAAGAGGTATGCGTTCTGTGATTTTTCAAAAAATGTTGGTTTCCCTAATCCAGTGCCTAGTAGAGATGAATGGGAAAATAGTCTTCCCATATTTCGAGGGGAAGAATGGGAAGTGCCAGCTGAACATTTGTTGGAATTTCATGATTACATGCATCGGTTGCAAGTAGTGCATGAGCATGTTCAAATCTAGCTATTCTGTTTTTCATTAGAAGGGATTGCTCGTGATTGGTACCGGTCTCTGCCTATTGCTAGTATCATCTCTTTAGCTGATTTTCATGCTGCCTTCCATGTGTTTTTTAAAGGCATATTTTCAGCCGACTTTCTGTTTTCTGAATGTTTTCATGAGTTCAATTTGTTGAATAAAAATCCAAATATTCAAGAAGACTTTGTTATAGCAGAAGACACCTCTAATCATGATCAAGAGTTTGCTGATCCACATTTTGACAACCATGATGATGCTTTTGACATTGTATTGAACGCGTCTATTAAAGATGGTTGTCACCAAGATCAAGAGGTATTGAATGATTGTAATAACATAGAAACATTTGACATTATATTAGATGTATCTACTGCTTTAGATATTCATGAAAATCAACATATCTCTTTTGAAGGTTTTGAGGTCAAAGAGAAAATATATACATCAACAGAAAGAATTGGCAGATCAACAAGAAATAGTTTCAGATCTGCAGTAAATGATGAGGGAAACCTACAGTTTCAAGATTTGCAGGGACTGGAAGTTTGCAGCAAATATAACGAAGAAGGTGAGGAGCTAAAAAGTCCAGATCAACAGTCCATCCTATATGTTTCTCCAACAGATCTCGAGAAACCTCCATTCAACAGTGATATTAGTAAAGGCCGCCTTCAACATCATTTCAAATTATAGCCGGAGTAGCAGTCCAAAGAGGTATTGTTTTGTGAATTTGATGGCCCTTTTGCTGACTATTTGAAATCTATGAGCAACATAGATGTTAAAATATTTCTGTCAGAAGAAGATTGTCTTTATTATTTGTTCAAACCTTTTTTCTGCATGATATGGCTTCCATTGTTTTTTGGGTCAAGATCTAGCATGACGTCAGTAAATCAGTTCCTTACATGGCTTCATTGGAAGCATCATTTCACTTGATAAGAGGTAGTACAGTCGGTTAGTGTAGGAGTAGGCAGAAGAATAAGCTCTCCATACGAGTAGCTAGATATTTTCAGTTGTTGAGCTCATAAATAAGTAGGGCAAGCTACAGGCAAGCTGCAGGTTTGTAGAGGAACAGTTGTACAGGCCAGATGACTCCATGCCCAATGCTAAAGGCTACTGGAACTACTAGGTTCTTAGAAACCTCGTAGGGAGGTCTCCATCCCAGTTGGAGCCAGTTGTTATCGATAAAAAATGCACTGGTATTTTGATGAGTATTTCCATCACTCTTCAAATGATTTATCATTTTCTTCAGTTTCTTTCTAGTATCTTAACCTCCATAGTGTTCATCAATCTCCTGTTGGATTACTTTGCTAAAATATCCTTTGTTTTTATGCCTCTAGATCTGCAACACAAGATACAAATAACAAAATGTCATTTCATTGCTTTTATGTCTTTTTCTTTGATAGATTTCCCTAAAGCAAAAGTGATGTGTCATTTAAGTGACTTAACCCTAGGTTATGTTATATACTAGCCTAGCGCACCAAGAAATGAGTCAAGCCAAATCTGGAGTCCAAATGTCAAGCGCATTCAACACATAAACCATACAAAGCCCAACTCTAATACCAATGCCCAAGCACAAGTGCAAAATTTCGAGTCCACATGTCACCAAAGTCATGCAACATGTAAACTAAATCCAAGCCATGTTTCAAGTCACGAGTGAAACTTGATAGTCAAACACCAAAACCCAGTACTCAGCATCGAGCTCCTATCCTATCCACCTCATCAACAAGTGCCAGTTATGAATTTTGTAAATATTTCATGAAAGGTTTAGCGCAGATGCAAATTTTGTAAATAGTGAGAATCTTATTTCACTAACAACCACAAGTCGACACATAACCCATAGATCAGCCACGAATCAAGCTGCATGTCGATTCGCCAAGCATATCATTAAGTCCCTTCTCATTCTGTATTGATGCACCGTCAAGTTTCTCCGCTGCTCTGGATCAGACATATCTCCTTGGGATTTAATTTAGCCAGAATGTTAAATCAAGCACTCTATATTATCTCAGAGTGGAAGGGGTTTTTCCTTTTGCGCGAATCCATGTTTGATTATGTGATCTGTGCTCGTGATCACTTTTTGAAGCCAACTGGAATCATGTATCCCAGCCATGCATGAATGTGGCTAGCACCAATCAGGTCTGTTTAAGGGGAGCAAAAATTGCTAGACTATGAAAATGCTATGGCTGAATGGAATAACTTCATTGAGGATACCGATGACTTTTATGGTGTTGATATGAGCGTCCTAACACAACCTTACTCTGGAGAACAAAAAAAAGTATTATCTACAGACATCTCTTTGGAACAATCTTCATCCACATCTATTAATTGGCACTCCTTTTATCATCAAAGAAATGGATTGCCTCACAACCACTTTGGATGAAATTGCCTGCGACCAGGAAGGTGTCAAATTGATTATACAGTCGTATTAAGTTTTTGAGGAACCATGCATCAGAAGACAAACAAATCTTTCATTTTTGGGTTGTTCTCAAGCCGCAAAGTTATACCCATGTGCTCAACAATTAACAATGAAAGAGACTTTGCGTGATTCTCTTCCAGCATCTGATAAATCTGTGAGAAAATTGCTTGGTTGTATTTACCCTACAATTGCATACAATATTATAAATGCTGCCAGAAAAGACCCTGCTCATTCGAAGCTGTTTGTGCGTGGACTGGCTTGGGAGATTGCTTCATAAACTCTGCGTGAAGCATTCAAATAGTATGGAGAGATTGAAGAAGGCTCTGTTATTATTCACAAAGCAACTAAAAATTCAAGGGGGTTTGGCTTTATTATATTTAAACATATGGAATCTGCTCAGAAGGCTTTGCAGGAACCTAGTAAGACTATTGATGGTAGAATTACTGTATGCAATCTGGAAACTCTTAGCATCAATCCAGTACAATCTATAGAAAGCAGCAAAGAAACATAGTGTGGTATGTCTTTTGCTATAGTAGACCTGTCACTGGATTATAGTGGCAATTATTTTTATCTATGCAGAGGTGAAGGAACAAACTGCAAGCAACATCCTTTTGTCATCCTCGAGTTCTTTCTGTCTAGCAATTTCTAGTAAACATTTTGTTTGCAAACCTGGCAATGGTCACCGAGAATGCAACATCATCTCAGGGACTCTTTACTGCATCTCTTGGTATAGAAGTAACTTCAATTAAATTGTTACAGAAGTTGATCAAAGAAAGGTATTATAACTAAGAAAAGAAACAGGGAATACAACTATTTCCAGAACTTAAGATCAAGCATTCTACAGTGGATGGGTTTCTATACTTTGCTTTTTGTTCTGTTCTCTGCTTAAATGCTTGAAAGCTAAGATCAAGAAGCTAGGGAGCAGAAAACTAGAGGTTAAGACAAAGCTTTCACCAGTGCAAAAGGCAAAATTATAACCAGTTAGCTAATGAAAAGCAGAGATTTCACCAACTAACTAGCAAATTTTAAGGAGAAATAGCTGGTGAAACCTGAGATGGCCAGAAAGAGAGTAAATTTTGCCCAGATCAAAGTTTTATTATCTTACAGAGCACGAAGATGATTTATAAGTCAAAGTTATAATTAAGAGGATATGATTCAAAGTGCTGTTCCAATTTTTGAGGTGCCAGGAAGATGAAAGAGATAAAGTTTGTTACCTATTTATGGAAAGAATGACTTGTCTTTCCAGCTGTCGAAGACTTCAGTTTAGTTTAGATATGGTTTGGTTTCCTTTAATAAAGGATCTGTTCCTTTAGAGTTTACAATTAGTTTTATGTTATGCTATTTTTAGTATCCTAGATCCCTTTTCATAGGATTTGATCTGTACATTGTAAAGCTATAAAGCTAAAGACAATAAATGAACAGAGGGGTTCAATCCTAGATACATTTTGGCTCATGTACTTAGACTCTTATCTTGATATGAATCACAGTCTTCTTTTGCTACCAATGTCAGATTTGTTCATGTGTTGCATTACTCTGTACTTTGATTCAGTTTAGCTCGGCTTTTAAGAACTGTTATCTTCTTATTTAGCTCATGAATTTGAATTAAAGGATCTCTTACTATCTTGTATGACCCTACATGCTAATTTACTTGGTTATCTAGATTAGTGTTCTTCATACCCTATTCCAATTACTTTATCTGATTATTGATTTCTAAAAGCACTGGCTCATTCTAATGCATGATAAGTTGTTCTTCTCATTAGCCCTTGAGTTATCCCATTGATCCAGATACAACTAATTATCACATTTCTTAAGTTACCAAGCATCTTTACCCTACAACCCCAAAGAGTTTCTTGGAGAGATAACAAATTGGCGCCATTGCCGAGGAGAGGAGATTGAAGCTCAACTTCCTTGGGAGATGACATAGATCCATCTTTGATGATAGACAAAGCTTGGACATCATTTGGTTGTAATCATCTATCTGGTGACTCCATGAAGGATGAATTTAGTGGCGACTCCATTGTTCAGAAATATGTTGGTGACTCCACTGGTATGACATGAACCAGATCTTTGCTAAGAGGTATGCATTCTGTGATTTTTCAAAAATTGTTGGTTTCCCTAATCCAGTGCCTAGTAGAGATGAATGGGAAAGTAGTCTTCCCAGATTTCGAGGGTAAGAATGGGAAGTGCCAGCTGAAAATTTGCTGGACTTACATGATTACATGCATCGGTTGCAAGTAGTGCATGAGGATGTTCAGATCCAACTATTTTTTTTTTCATTAGAAGGGATTTCTTGTGATTGGTACCGGTCTCTGCCTATTGCAAGTATTAACTCTTTAGCTGATTTTCATGCTGCATTCCATGTTTTTTGTAAAGGCATATTTTCAGCCGACTTTCTATTTCTTGAATGTTGTCATGAGTTCAATTTGTTGAATAAAAATCCAAATATTCAAGAAGACTTTGTTATAGCATAAGACACCTCTAATCATGATCAAGAGTTTGCTGATCCACATTTTGAAAACCATGATGATGCTTTTCACATTGTATTGAACGCGTCTATTAAAGATGGTTGTCACCAAGATAAAGAGGTATTGAATGATTGTGATAACATAGAAACATCTGACATTATATCAGATGTATCTACTGCTTTAGATATTCATGAAAATCAACATATCTCTTTTGAAGGTTTTGAGGTCAAAGAGAAAATATATACATCAGCAGGAAGAATTGGCAGATCAACAAGTAACACTTTCAGATCTGCAGTAAATGATGAGGGTAGCCTACAGTTTCAAGATTTGCAGGGACTGGAAGTTTGCAGCAGATATAAAGAAGAAGGCGAGGAGCTGAAAAGTCCAGATCAACAATCCATCCTATATGTTTCTCCAACAGATCTCGAGCAGCCTGCATTCAACAATGATATTATTAAAGGCAACCTTCAACATCATTTCAAATTATAGCCGGAGCAACAGTCTAAAGAGGTATTGTTTTGTGAATTTGATGACCCTTTTACTGACTATTTGAAATCTATGAGCAACATAGATGTTAAAATATTTTTGTTAGAAGAAGATTGTCTTTATCATTTGTTCAAACCTTTTTTCTGCATGATATGGCTTCCATTGTTTTTCGGGTCAAGATCTAGCATGATGTCAGTAAATTAGTTCCTTACATGGCTTCATTGGAAGCATCACTTCACTTGATAAGAGGTAGTATAGTTGGTTAGTGTAGGAGTAGGCAGAAGAATAAGCTGTCCATACGAGCAACTAGATCTTTTCAGTTGTTGAGCTCATAAATAAGCAGGGCAAGCTACAGGCAGGCTGCAGGTTTGTAGAGGAATAGTTTTATAGGCCAGATGACTCCATGCCCAATGCTAAGGGCTACTAGAACTACTAGGTTCTTGGAAACCTCGCAGGGAGGTCTCCATCCCAGTTGGAGCCAGTTGTTAGTGATAAAAAACGCACTGGTATTTTGATGAGTATTTCCATCACTCTTCAAATGATTTATCATTTTCTTTAGTTTCTTTCTAGTATCTTAACCTCCATAGTGTTCATCAAGCTCCTGTTGGATTACTTTTCTAAAAAATCCTTTGTTTTTATGCCTCTAGACCTACAACACAATATACAAATAACAAAATGTCATTTCATTGCTTTTATGTCTTTTTCTTTGATAGATTTCCCTAAAGCAAAAGTGATGTGTCCTTTAAGTGACTTAACCCTAGGTTATGTTATATACTAGCCTAGCGCACCAAGCAATGAGTCAAGCCAAATCTGGAATCCAAATGTCAAGCACATTCAACACATAAACCATACAAAGCCCAACTCTAACACCAATGCCCAAGCACAAGTGCAAAATTTCGAGTCCATATGTCACCAAAGTCATGCAACATGTAAACTAAATCAAAGCCATGTTTCAAGTCCCGAGTCAAACTTGATAGTCAAACACCAAAACCCAGTACTCAGCGCCGAGCTCCTATCCTATCCACCTCATCAACAAGTGTCGGTTATGAATTTTGTAAATATATCATGAAAGGTTTAGCGCAGATGCAAATTTTGTAAATAGTGAGAATCTTATTTCACTAACAGCCACAAGTCGACACATAGCCCATAGATCAGCCACGAATCAAGCTGCATGTCGATTCACCAGGCGTATCATTAAGTCCCTTCTCATTCTATATTGATGCACCGTCAAGTTTTTCCACTGCTCTGGATCAGACATATCTCCTTGGGATTTAATTTAGCCAGAATGTTAGATCAAGCACTCTATATTATCTCAGAGTGGATGTGGTTTTTCCTGTTGTGAGAATCCATGTTTGATTATGTGATCTGTGCTCGTGATCTCTTTTTGTAGCCAACTGGAATCATGTATCCCATCCATGCACGAATGTGGCTAGCACCAATCAGGTCTGGTCAGGGGGAGCAAAAATTGCTAGACTATGAAAATTCTATGGCTGACTGGAATAACTTCATTGAGGATACCAATGACTTTTATGGTGTTGATACGAGTGTCCTAACACAACCTTACTATGAAGAACAAAAAAAAGTATTATCTACAGACATCTCTTTGGAACAATCTTCATCCACATCAATTAATTGGCACTCCTTTTATCGTCAAAGACATGGATTGCCTCACAACCACTCTGGATGAAATTGCCTGCGACCAGGAAGGTGTCAAATTGATTATACAGTCATATTAAGTTTTTGAGGAACCATGCATCAGAAAACAAACAAATCTTTCATTTTCGGGTTGTTCTCAAGCCGCAAAGTTATACCCATGCAATTAACAGTGAAAGAGACTTTGCGTGATTCTCTTCCAGCATCTGATAAATCCATGAGAAAAGTGCTTGGTTGTCTTTACCCTGCAATTGCAGACAATATTATAAATGCTGCAAGAAAAGACCCTGCTCATCGGAAGCTGTTTGTACGTGGACTGGCTTGGGAGATTGCTTCATAAAATCTGCGTGAAGCATTCAAATAGTATGGAGAGATTGAAGAAGGCTCTGTTATTATTCACAAAGCAACTGGAAAGTCTAGGGGGTTTGGCTTTATTATATTTAAACATATGGAATCTTCTCAGAAGGCTTTGCAGGAACCTAGTAAGACTATTGATGGTCGAATTATTGTATGCAATCTGGCAACTGTTAGCATCAATCCAGTACAATCTACAGAAAGCAACAAAGAAGCATAATGTGGTATGTCTTTTTCTATAGTAGACCTGTCACTGGATTATAGTGGAAATTGTTTTTATCTATGTAGAGGTGCAGGAACAGACTGCAAGCAATATCCTTTTGTCATCCTCGAGTTCTTTCTGTCTAGCAAGTTCTAGTAAACATTTTGTTTGCAAACCTGGCAGTGGTCATGGAGAATGCAACATCATCTCAGGGACTCTTTAGTGCATCTCTTGGTATAGAGGTAACTTCAATTAAATTGTTACAGAAGCTGATCAAAGAAAGGTATTATAACTAAGGAAAGAGACAGGGAATACAACTATTTCCAGAACTTAAGATCAAGCATTCTATAGTGGATGGGTTTCTATACTTTTCTTTTTGTTCCGTTCTCTGCTTAAATGATTGAAAGGGAAGATCAAGAAGCTAGGGAGAAGAAAACTAGAGGCTAAGACAAAGCACATTTTCGAAATTTTACAGCTATCCAAAGACAGAGCTTTCGCCAGCGCAAAAGGCGAAATTATAACTAGTTAGCTGATGAAAAGCAGAGCTTTCACCAACTAACTAGCAAATTTTAAGGCGAAATAGCTAGTGAAACCTGATATGGCCAGAAAGAGAGCAAATTTTTCCCAGATCAAAGTTTTATTATCTTACAGAGCACAAAGATGATTTATAAGTCAAAGTTATAATTAAGAGGATCTGCTTCAAAGTGTTGTTCCAGTTTTTGAGGTGCCAGTAAGATGAAAGAGATAAAGTTTGTTACCTATTTATGGCAAGAATGACTTGTCTTTCCAGTTGTCGAAGACTTTAGTTTAGATATGGTTTGGTTTCCTTTAATAAAGGATCTGTTCCTTTAGAGTTTACAATTAGTTTTATGTTATGCTATTTTTAGTATCCTAGATCCCTTTTCATAGGATCTGATCTGTACATTGTAAAGCTATAAAACTAAAGACAATAAATGAACAGAGGGGTTCAATCTTGGATACATTTTGGCTCATGTACTTAGACTCTTATCTTGATATGAATTACAGTCTTCTTTTGCTACCAATGTCAGATTTGTTCATGTGTTGCATTACTCTGTACTTTGATTTAGTTTAGCTCAGCTTTTAAGAACTGTTATCTTCTTATTTAGCTCATGAATTTGAATTAAAGAATCTCTTACTATCTTGTATGACCCTGCATGTTAATGTACTTGGTTATCTAGATTAGTGTTCTTCATACCCTATGCCAATTACTTTATCTGATTATTGATTTCTAAAAGCACTGGCTCATTCTAATGCATGATAAGTTGTTCTTCTCATTATCCCTTGAGTTATCCCATTGATCCAAATACATCTAATTATCACATTTCTTAAGTTACCAAGCATCTTTACCCTACAACCCCAAAGAGTTTCTTGGTGAGATAACAGGTGCAACCAATGCATCGAGCAGGGAAAATCAAGCACAGTTGTGAGTAGGTGAGAAAATGTCATTGCATTACTGAACGTGGCTGGCGGGGCAGATGGCAACATGATTACAATGACTAAATTGTTATGCCGAATTATTAAGAAGACCAAAATACAGATGTGTCCGACCTAAAGGAATGAGTAAAGGAAGCGTTTCTACCAGCAAATGAAGATATAGAAGGGATTTCCAACAACTCGTCATTCTCTATGCACTATTTTCTTATTTCAAATATTTACTATTTTTAATTATAAGGAGTCCAATCATTTTGAGTTGTGACAGTTTTTTATAAATACATAGATCCAATATCTATCAAGGGCTGCTTCTTGCCGGATGTAATAGAGAAAACTCTCCTTTGAGTATTAATACAAGTGCAGACAAAGATTCCAAATTTTGTTCAGTTTGGGTTATGTGTTTCTCATGTATCTCCATATTTCAATATTTCTCTATGAATTTCCTTGATAGATGTTTGATTGCAATTTAGTATCACAACTACTGTAATTGTATTATATTGCAATTTAGTGAGCAGTTTTTCCTCTATATTTACTGTGAGTAAAACAAGACTTGCAAGCTGTGTGAATTACTGCACTTTATGCTTTGTCAAGGGTGCACTATTTATTTTCTTCCACTGCAACACAGTGAGACTATTCAACAATTGATGCCTTAATTTGTTTAACAGTTTTGTAAATTCCCCCCACACCATTCTATATTACAATTGTGACTCAGACACAAAATACAGACTCTGTGCTGTCATATTGTTATTTTCATTTAAAGATCTTTTCTCTTATAACTAAAGGTAGAAAAGGAAATATTTAAAAACATTCTCTTCAAACTTTCCTAATGCCTGACATTACTCTTTGAGCCTTAAGTTTAATCTTAGGAACAAAATATTTTATGACGCCATTGCTGGGGACGAAGAAACGAAGTTATTTTTCCATGGGAAAACGACAAGGTAAATTTCTATCTTGATGGCGAACAAAGATTGAATACATAAATAAGGATTATTTTTATTTTTTCACTTGGCGATTCCATCATAGATAAAATTGTCAATCAGTCAAAAGAATACCAGGAGAAATCCAGATGATAAGAAGACCACACTAGTATCAGATCCAAAAAATCTAGTAAAACCAAAGGGATACCTCAAATAAACTGCTGCGTCTGCAGGTAAAGTATATCAACCCAAAGCACAAGTTAATACTAAGTTTTAGATTGAAGGACTAACCCTTGAAGAGAGTCTTAAAAAAGTATCCTCTGTGGAGGCATTAACTAGTCAACCTGAGGATAAGCTTGAAAATCCAGAGATCATTGTTCCCAAAATAAAAGTTGAGATCGATTTGAATGATATGCCTACCAATAAAAAAAAAAGATCCCATTCGATACATGTTGTCGTTGATATTCTGCCGATTCTATCTTTTCCCAAAGTAAAGGTGATGCAGACCCCCTATCCCTCTTGAGGGCTGCGCGACCTCCCGGTCAGGATCTTCTGTTACTGGAACCCTTCGAACGAACACACAGGTCCCTGTTCATCTGGTGACCTCGGGATATGACCCAAGGCTCAAACAATAATCCTTTCACGTTTCGGGGTTTCACGATTTCGCGAATCAGGACCCCCCGTCTCAGGACCCTTGGCCTCTTGAGTACCCGGTTCCCAGAATGCCGAAAAGGGGCTCCTCCCTTAACGCTCCACACCTTTCACGTTTTGGGATTTCGGGACTTCGCGAGTCGGGACTCCCTGTTCCACGACTCCTTCACTCATGAAATATTGGTTGCCGAAATGATGAAATGTCCCAGCGCTTGTTCCTTTGAGATTTTGCGTTTCACGAAATCAGGACACAAGGAGTATCCTTGTTCCTTGGAGTCTCCGGTCACCGAAATGTCCCAGCGCCTTATCCTCTGGTTTTTTTTTGTGAATCACGACTTCGGGCTTCGAGGGATATCTCTGCCCCTTGGAATCCCGAGTGACCGAAATGCCAAAATGTCGAAAGGGCTGATCGAGACTTTTACCGAAAAAGAATTTCGGATTTCGTGACTTCGCGGATCCTGATGCACGTTCCTTGACTCTTCAACTCCCAATATCTGAATTGGCGAAATACCGGAGACTGGGACTTCACAAGTCAAGTGTCCCGTCCCTTCACTCTTCGAGCCCCCGGTTGCCGAAACGCTAAAATGCCGAAATATCCTGGCATTCGATCAATGACTCACAACGATCCCTGGG
>SNQJ01S0125300.1:44247-57140 GCA_010110895.2 Picea sitchensis | reverse complement strand
TTGATATATTATACATGTTTTATTATTTAATTACTTACTTTTATGTTTTCAAATCTAAAGCGGATTTAATAATTTGACTATTAAATTTATAATTTTTTTAGTATTTAATATTTCATATTTCATATTATTAATTTTTTTATTGGATGATATAATTAAATGTTATGTTCAAATGATATAAATATTTTTCCATTGTAAATCTAGATGATATTTGAACTTTTAGTATTTTAATTTGAACTTTTACTTTAAAAAACAATATATTATTGTATTGTAAATATCGAATATTTTATATCATAATTTTAAAATATATTTTGTTACCTACCATTTCATATCATTACCATATCATATTACATTGTATTAGTTTTTAATTTTGAGTTCATACATACTAATTAGGGGAATATTCAGATCTAAAATGAGCATCGTAAGTGAGTTTTTCCAAAAAAAAATCATTGTCCTTAAATAACTAATGCATGTGTCATTTACATAAAAATCAATGTGCTTAAATAACCAATGCATTTGTCCCTCTCTAAACCCATATAATAATATATACTTAAGATATTACATAAAAATCAAATACATAATGTATTAAATAATATAATAAATATAATATATTATGTTATGTATTAATTATAATATAATAAATATAATACATTTATTATAGCAAAATAAAATAAAATATTTTAAGTTATATATCAATTTTATATTACATATAATATATAATAATAATAAATATATAATTAAAAATTGAATTAAACATGTACATCATAACACTTTTTTATCCCTTATCCCCTATCTTTATCCCCTCTTTTTATTTGTGGGTAAGAAATTTTATGGCTCCTAATAGCTAATTGGATATACATTATATGGCTCTTAATAGCTAATTCAACTCTTAATATCGATTACAAAAAAAATTAACAACATGTAACATAGGATATCAAAAAATTACATAAAACTTAAATACATGTAATTAACCCACTTAAGAAAATTATTTAAAGAGAATAATTCATACAAATTAAAATATTTAATATTCTAAATATTTTTATGTTTTTTACATGTTTCTTGGTTAAGTTTGACATTCATGCATCCTTATAGTATAGCAAAAAAATGTTGAATTAGAGATTTTGAGACTTGCATTAATTATGGGAATATAAAAAAATATGACCAAATTACAGTTAAGAGGAAGTTAAAATATCACAAAGATTTTATAAATGTTAATTGAGCTTATCGAAAATATTTGTAATTATTCATTATGAACTTATGAACAAAAGAAACATTCTCACATAGTACTTTCAAGTAAACTAGTTTGTAAAATTGTGATACAAAGGTTGAAAATTAATATAATTTACTTTTAACTTGCCCAAACTTTAATTTATAACATAAAACATATCTTTACCCATTTTTATAACTTATTTACTTTTCAAGACCTCTTAACTACAAAAACATGATAAACTTGGTATTTTCATTTTCATCATGTTCAAATATAAAAATGACAACATAATAATTTAATTAAAATTGTTGTAATCTAACATATTTAAATCTATCATTTTCACTATATACAATTAATACATCAAAACATTTTTAAAAGACAGGTATAAGCAACTTTGCTGCTAATTTTACTTGTTTTAGACATGAGTATTTTATTTTAGATATATTCAAAAAATAAAGTACTTAATTAAGAGTACTTTGTTTTATGGAGAAAATTATATAACATGACCTAACATCAACATCAACATAAACATATAAATTAAGTACATCAACATCAACATCAACATATAAATTAAGTACATCAACATGAACAAAAAAAATGTTATATATATATATATATATATATGAACAAGTAAAATAATTGATATAAGGTACATATCTGGTCAACAACACAAATAACTGATATAACTACATATCTAGTCATAGTCTCTCATGAGAAGCATGTTGTGGAGGAATAGGTGATGCACCATGCTTATCTGAGCAAGGTGAAGGAGGAGGAGGAGGTACTGAAGCAGAAGCGCCATGATCAACTGCACCATGATCAACATCACCACCCAGAGGAGTAGGAGGAGGTATTGAAGCAGAAGTGCCATGATCACCACTCTGATTGACATCACCACCCGTGGAAGAGGAGGAGGTACTGATGCAGAAGCACCATCACCACCCTCATCATCATCTATACTAGAGGACGCGCCATCCCTCATCCCTACCATTAACCTGGCAACTCCAATGATATGATGCATAAGAGATTTCGTATCGCACGACAAGTCCGTCCAGAGCTGCAAGAGATCAGGGTCAACCCTGATGTCTCGCATCTGGATAGGGAGGACTCCCGCGACAACCAAAACTACAATCAATATGTCACACACCTCCATCCTATATCCGAGATCAGGCCTACATCACATGCTAGGTGGTATATGCAGCTGAGGACCCTGACCTACTACAAACTCATCAATCTCCTCATCTGCATCAAGTGGCAAGGGAGGAGGCATGTCCCCAACAAATGTGCCAACATATGCAAAATATAAAACAAGTTAATAATTACTCGACAATTTCATTAAACAATTTAATAAAATACGTTAAAGAACATGCTAGAATAAAATTTATTCGAATTAAGTAAGGCAACAAAATGAAAGTACAATATTAATTTAAATATTACCTCGATCATCCTGTGGATCATTCGTTGTGAAGAGGATGTTGGGACATCCTCGCCAATCCATCATCGCATAAGGGAATGACGCCATCACGAACATGTGATCTGCCTCATTGGATAATAGCTGAAGTGCCTCCCTGGAAATCATAGCTGGAAAATTGGGAATTCCCCTCTTGGGAATCATCTCGCCCCACATGTGCATCCACACCTTGGTCATTGTCCTAGGAGGCCAATAGACAAAACTAGGTCTCATATCTGGAAACCTCTCAAAAAACAAATAAAATAACTCTGAAGAAAATGGGAAGTCTGCCCTCCCATCTATCCAATGTTATACAAAATTGCCTCAAGAAAATAGCAGACCACCTAATAAGTCACAACCTCTGTATCAAAGAGTCAACATAATATAAAAGTGTGCAACTAATGCATTGACCATCAACAGTAAAGTGTGAAATGGTCAACAATAATAGTGAGAGGCACCTAACGTTCTCTGCACCAAACGAGGTGATCCATAACTATCCACCAGCCACCTGAAAATCACTAGGAGAAGATATATCACATGCAATATACCTCTGAGAGTAGGCAAGCTGACTCTTAGCTGCAACACCCACTAGGATATCAGGAAACTAGGGAAAATCCTCCCCTCTCCTATATAGCTCAGTGATAAAATAAATATCCTCCTTAGTGGGATTGTACCACTGATGAGGACTGACTCTAAATTCCTATTGATGGGCATCCCATCGATGGATCAATTGCGCAAGAAAGTCGGAATTCCCCTTCAGGGATATAGTCTCCTCATAGTACTTGATGAGGCCTACATGTTGGAAACCTAATCCATGCGAATAAGTAATATGAAACGTAAAGTAAGTATAACATTTATTGGAGTCCAAGAGACCCTTGGAAGACAAACCAAAGGGTCATAATCATTGTATGTGTGTGTGTGTGTGTACCATATCTTTAATAAAATCCGTGCTTCACACATTATCCTAGTTCATAGTTCCAACAGAAAGAGTTACAGATGCAGCTTGAAAAGTTATTAAAGAAGGGGTATATACGCCCAAGTGTGCCACCTTGGGGAGCCCAAGTGCTATTTGTGAAGAAGAAATATATAACCTTAAGGTTGTGTATTGATTTCATACAACTGAGTAATGTCACCATAAATAAAAAATATCATTTGCCAAGGATTGATGACTTATTTGATCAACTGAAAGGTACAAGAATATTTTCCAAGATTGACTTGAGATCAAGTTATCATCAAGTGAGGATAAAGGAAGAACACATCAATATAAAACATTAAAAAAAATATATGGGCATTATGACTTTACGGTAGTGCCATTTGGAATATCAAATGCCCCAACTGTTTTTATGTGCCTGATGAATGGAGTGTTCAGGGAGTACATGGACAAATTTGTAATTGTGTTCCTAGATGATATACTGATCCAATCCAAGTCAAAAGAGGAACATGAGCAACATTTAAGAATGGTATTGCAAGTTTTAAGAGAGCATAAATTGTATGCTAAGCTAACTAAGTGCATCTTTTAGAAAAAAAAGATTCACTACTTGGGGCATATAATTTCAATAGAAATGATAGAAGTCGATCCTGACAAGATAGAGGCCATTAGAGGATGGACAACGCCAAAGAATGTGACATAGGTTATATCACTTATGGGTCTTTCTAGTTATTGTCGAAGATTCATAAAAGGATTCTCAGATTGCATGTCCAATCACTTATTTGCAAAATAAAGGAGTGAAATTTGACTGGAACTTCAAATGTGAAGAGAGCTTTTAGCAGCTGAAAGACATATCGACAAGTGCACCAATATTGAAGATTGTATATCCATATGAAGACTTTGTAGTGTGAATGAATGCATGCAAGGAATGTCTTGGTAGAGTTCTCAGTCAAAAGGATCGCATGGTATGCTATGAATCCAGAAAATTAAAAGAGCATGAGAGGAATTATGCTACCCATGACTTGGAGTTATCATCAATCGTACTTGCACTAAAGATGTGGAGACACTACCTTATGGGGAATAAATTCGAGCTAAGGACAAACCAGTATGCTCTAAATCATTTGTATGGACAACCAACATTAAATGCCAGACAAACTAAATGGCTGGAATTTCTAAGTGAATATGACTTTGAGATTAAGCATACAATGTTAGCATTATTTCTCCTAATCATAGTCCTAATACCACCTTGTTAGCTTGTGTTAGTTATATGGAAAATTTTATGGTGGTTATTGATCATTGTACTATATATAATTACTTTCTGAATACACGAATGTGGAAATTAATGGCTTATGCCTTTTACCGCCATATTCTTGTTTCTTGATCTTCTTGATCTTCAGATATCTTTATAAAACCCGCCTGAAATTGAATAAGGGGGTTCAAAAAAGAGACCTTAGATTTTGCACATTAGGCATATTTGAAGAACTTAAAAATGGCATGAACTGACAAAATGTTTAATATGTTGCACACATTGATTAGAAAGACTTCATAATCTACAATTCCAATGAAAAAAGGAACGCTCACTAATGTTCTTACTTGTTTTCGCAAACTGCACAAAAAGGTACATATAATTCAAACACAAACAAAGATTTTGACTGGGAAATTGACGTCATTTAATGATGACACCAAGGAACAAGAAAAAAAACTTGCACTTGTTGATTATGAGTTGCGATATTTTTCATTTGATGAAGTCAGTGTAGCCTTGACTGATGACACTGAAAACAAAGTGGATAAATTGAAGGTTCAACATGAGGAACAAGTTGAAAATATAGATAAATTTGTTAGATCATGGGAAGAATTAGAGTTTAAATGAAACAAATATGGCTTAGATTATGAAAATGATCATGATAACCATTTTCATATTCCTAATTATTGTCAACCAATTACATTTGTAAGCGGTGGTTTTTTGGTTAATGTTGATAGGAAGGAAGAACTTGATAAGGAACATGTACAAGATGTTGATCAGGATGTTGATACATATTTTGATGATGATGCTATTGTTGAGGATATTGATAATAATACATGTATTGATGATTCATTGGTTGATGATGCTCAATTGGACAAAGAACTTGTACCGTGTCGACATTGTCACCAACTTAGTTTGCCATGTTAAGTTAAGTTGTTTTAATCTCCACCCATGTACTTTTTGTGGGAAGAAAAACTATGTCTCAGAAAGGTGTTGGAATCGACTAAAGGTTTAGAGGAAATAGGTAAATTTTGAATGTTTAGGGACTTGGCGTTGGATTTTGGAAGCTAAGTTATTGTAATGATTGTATCAATGATTTTATTCATAGGTACAACCATACTTTATTGGAGATATTTCTACAGTTGACAGACATGAATATGTTTCTGGATTGGATGATACAGGGCATGATCAGGGCCCGCTTGATGTAGTCTTTTGAGTTGAAGATTGAGTCTCTAGTATCTGCTCGAAGACGGTTTGATTACCCTTTTCCAGTTTCAAGGGGGTATATCTCATTATCTAGACTTCTCACTTTTCAGTCAACATGGGGGGAAATTGATATGTCAGACTTCAAGTTTTGAATTCTAACTTACAGGATTGCAGTTTATGATGATTGATTATGGATTCAGGATTCAGGATTGCAACTGAATTTATAATTTCAAGATGATGAATGATCGAGGAATTTTTTTAGGATATGATGTTTGTTTTCGAATTGGATGATGGATTTGGATTGGTTATCTTGACCTTCAGAGGATTTTTCGCTGAGATAGTTCATCACTTGGAATTTTTTGGCATTTGATGGATATTGGATGATGGATGACTTGGAACATTTTTGGAATTTGATGGATTGTTTGACATGTTTGATGGACATTTGGGTTCAGGATTTGGATTAGTACCAACAGTTTACCTAGTTTACTACTCAAATATTGTCTGGCTACGAGATTTTCATATACGGGTTTTGGATGCTATTCGAAACTATTTTTTGTCAGTGGGAATTTTGATAGTTTTTTTATGTGTCGATATGTGAGAGCTTCATAGTCTTCGGACTTCTTAGGGATGGTATTTTGACTTTGCATAGGACATACAATTATTCTTCTCTTTTCTCTTGGCACATTGGATTGTTAGTATTTTATTTGATATGGGATGTGTTAGACTTGCAACTAATTCACTTCTCATCTGGATTTGCTCTCATTGGTTTGGGTTCACTTTAGTGACCTCTCATAGGATTTGTGGCTCATTTGATGCATAATGATTTTTCCAAATTCAGTTTTCAGCATCCACATTTAGCACGTTTTTCATGTGGATCTTCATTGACACTCATGAGGTTTCACACCATGATTTACATATTGAAGAATTGGATATGTTATCAACTTTTGCATTGGTTTTTGTTTCTATTTGGTACTTTTGTACGGACTAGTGATTAAGGGAGGGGGGGGGGGTTGTTAGCATTATTGCTCCTAATCATAGTCCTAATACCACCTTGTTAAATTTTGTTAGTTATATGGATAGTTAACGATGGTTATTTATAATTGTACTATATGTACTTATTTTGTGAATACATGAATGTGGAAGTTAATGGCTTATTCCTTTTACCTTGATCTCATTGTTTCTTGATCTTTCTTGGTTTTCTTCACTACGATCTTGCCCTAATTTCTATCATATAAAGAGAAAGGAAAATCAAGTGGTCGATGCACTCAGTGGGAGAGATCATGAAGTGCATATTGTAGCCATTAACATGTACATGACTTATCTGAAATATCAAATCATTGCAACAGCAAATTTGAATCAATAGTATTTGAGCATAAAAGAAAAATTATAGCAAGGAAATTTTCAACAGAAATTTAATTATTATGAGCTGAAAGAAGATGGAATTCTCATGTACAAAGAAAAATTATATGTACCAAATTCTAATGAAATGGAAAATTTAGTGCTAAATGAAATGCATAATGTGACGTATGCTAGACATCCAGGATATCAAAAGACAATTGCATCTATAAGAAACCAATATTTTTAGCCATGGATGAAGAAAGAAGTAGCTAATTACATATCCAGATGTCTAGAATTCCAGAAGGTAACGGTAGAACATAGGAATCCAACATGTTTTTTATAGCCATTTCTCATTCTAGAATGGAAGTGAGAAGTGGTTACGGTTGATTTTGTTAAAAAAATTCCTAGAACAATGAAGCAACATGATTCCATCATGGTGGTGGTGGATAAATTAACTAAGGTAGCGCATTTTATTCCAGTGAAGACTACACACAAGGAAACAAATATTGGAGAAATCTACATGAAGGAAGTTGCTAGGCTACATGGGGTGCCTATGGAAATAGTTTCATACAAGGATCCAAAGTTTACTTCAAATTTTTTGAAAGGTTTGTTCAATGGATTTGCAACAAATCTAAATCTCAGTGCAGTGGATCACCCACCATCAGATAGGAAAATAGAGAGGACAAACAGAATAAATCAAGAGATGCCATGAATGTATGTGATGGATATACCATCAAAGTGGCAAGATTATATCCATTTAGTTGAATTTTCCTACAATAATGGGTATCAAGCCTCATTAAAAATGAGTCTATTTGAAGCACTGTATGGAAGAAAGTGTAATGCACTGGTGAGTTGGGATAATACAATAGACTGAGTAGTGGTTGGGTCATATTTGTTAAAGGAAATGGAAGAGCAGATGGAAAATATCAAGAAGCATTTAAAGGTTTTCTAGGACATGCCTAAAAGTTATGCGGACAAAAATAGAGTGTTTAGAGATTTTAAAGAGGGAGAACATGTGTTTTTAAAAGTGAAGGAGAAAAGAAGCTCGCTAAGATTAGGAATTTTCCCAAAGTTGGTAGCAAGATATTATGGACCTTCTGAAATCTTATAAAAGATAGGGTCAGTTGCATACATGCTAGCATTCCCTGCATCCATGAGAGTGCATAATATATTTCATGTGTCATTTATAAATAAATATGTTCTTTACCCTAACCACATAATTGATTGGAATGTGATCAAGATGGAGCACGAAGGGGGTTTCCTAGTGGAAACAGTATGCATACTGAACCAGAAAGTCAAAGTGCATAGGAGCAAAGCCATAGGGATGGTAAAGGTTCAATGGACCCACTACAATCCTGAAGAGGCTACATGGGAGAATGAAGAAAACATGTGGGAAGAATATCCACAAATTTTTATAATTTTAAAGAAAGTAAGATGCAAGAATCCATTTTAAGCAGCTAGAGTTTCAGAACCACATCCTAGAATCCTAGCCAATTGCGTTGGGGACCTGATAAAAGAATGGATCATTCATTGGGTTAATCCTGATAAACAAATGGTACATTAGTTGGATTATCCTTGATAAATGAATGGTGCATTCCTTGGGTTGACGAGTTGAAAGGAACATGATTTTATGGTTGGAATTGTTGTTGGAGTTGTGAAAGTGCATAATTTTATTGTCTAAGTATTGCGATGTAAATTTGCATATATGTGTATTGGCATAGTGTGCACTGAGGATGGCACACAATTGTAGGGGAGGGGGAGTGTAACATCCCCACTATAATCCCTAGTTTAATTAATGATTAATGTAAATATAATATGTGGCTACGACCAAAAAATGTAATGTGTGAATTGTATTTCTATATGTTAATAATAAAATGTGAAGCCAAATCCTAGCGGGACATGGAAAAAGATGGGGGTTGAATTAATCCATAAGAGAGGGGAGGGTATAAGAGAATTTCTAAGAGGGGTCTAAGGGGGAATTACCCATATATATTAATTCAACCCATTTTCTTAAAATAGTTATTGGTATATGAACCTTCTAATTTTTTATTGAGTGTTCCCAAAATCCAATCATTGAATACATGTAAGAGGGTGGGTGTGAGTGGTCACATCCCATAGTTATTGGGAACATGGGGGGATGAGTACAATCAACTTCGGAAGTGAATGAGTCAAGAAAGCAAGCCAAAGTAGAGGAAATTCATATGGGTAGCTACAACATTTTTACAGATGGAGTTTTTGTACATGAGAAACAAGTGGAGAGAAAGAAACGGGGCTTGGAGATGGAGCAACCACGAAGGGATAATTCTAGAGAATGATGGAGCATATTGGAGCTAAAGATTGAAGATCCAGGTTTTCATGCATGAAGAATGAACTCATGTATGAGTTGCACTGAAACAACAAGTGTTTGTTGTTGTTGTTGGTAGTTTTACTTACAATAAGTTCCCTTGAGTTAATAGCTGGGAGATTCCTAGTTACATGTGATAGAGACACCCTGATAAACGAATTGGATGTTCGAGAGACTAATATGAGTGAACGGGTACATTCCTGGGGTTGGGCAGGTCAAGAAGAAGAGAACTGGTGGAAAATTAGGATGGTTGTAGGAGAATATCATTGGGTTGTGGGATTTCTAAGTTGTGACTGGACAATGAGAGACCAAATTTTTTTGTGGATTACTATCCTCGGCTCGAGGGTGACAAAATGTTGATATTTGGAATATTCATTCTATGGTTGGGTGGAACGTCCATCCCAAGCAGTTGGTTGCACAATTGTTTATAAAAGATAAGTGTTTTATCATGCTTTTGTTCGTATTTATGAGTTAAATTGTTGTGCATGAACTCTGTGTATTTGAGAATGATTTATATGTTGTTGTATTGATTTGTTAGTTGTATTTCATGTTCATTTTAACACGTTTTAGATGCACTAAATTAATGGTAACAAACAATAGGTAAATCCAATTGTAATTTGTAGCTGTAAGCTGTAGGAATTTAATTAGATAGCATACATTTTTTAATTTATGAGTTATTCTGCACCATAATTTCCCTCAATTAGGCTAGGAGACAGTACATCACTAGTAATGGAAATCTAAAAAATGAATTCCTTGACTTCAAGTGATGATTTGAAGTACCTTCACAATGAACTTGAATATGGAGTAAGAAGATGAAGTACCCACAAGCTTGTATGCATCCCCTGGGGGGCATACACTCTCTCTTTATGAGTGTCTTCCATTCCTAGAGGATGTACAACCCCCTAAAATGAACTTCCAATAGTTGGTTCATTTTCCTAATGTACCTGGGTGATTAAGTTAGTTTCCAAATTATTAATTTCATCATTGGTCGACCAAAATAAGACTACATCCAAAAATCAATGGGTTGAGGATATCATTCTTACAAATATTTCTACATAAGCATGCCTATCCAAATTATTGTATGCCACATTCTTAGATGATAATAAAAAGAAATCTCATTACCAATATTTTGCATCTTTGAATTGAATTGACATGAGTGTGTCTTGGCAATTGCCAAGAAAGTGAGAAAAAATGTTTTTTCTCTASTATACAAAATACACTAATTATTTTTTAACTTTTAATGATCTATTCTTACCCAATATCATCACGAAATAATGTTCTTCTCTTGTCTAATGATATAAGATAATCATATTACAACAACCTCAAGTTCAACTAACTCTAGGAACAATCACTRSTATAAATGTGATGYGAAGTGCACTTTAGGAGATGGCAATACATTGAAAGTGAAAATGCTACCATTCCAAAAAGGGACATGATTTTAGGGATTGAAAAAAATATAGAGCAACATATTTATAAACTTGAAATCCATCGAGAGGCTTTTGGAGTTTGGTGTTCTTTTTAAAATAGGGATATTATTGCTATTCTAGAGTGAATTCCTTTGGACATAGGAGTTGTGACCATTCAAAGCACAGGAGGGGACAAACTTTGAAAATCCAAGGAAGATTTTCATAATTACAGAGGATAATATCAGAGGGAGGAAGATAGGAAGCATGCTTATATGATTGTTGGATAATATGTTGGTTAAATTGTGTGTAGGAAAGTCTAAGAACAAAGAAAAATAAAGAATAACTAAGATACTTGTATAGGGCAGAGGAACAACGGCATAATGGATTTTCTGAAGGAAGAGATCTCTATACAAGACTAAAAATAGAGCTCAGAATAAACTTTTGCATAGGATCCATGTTGGTGAAGTCAGTGGGCTATAAGTCCCTCTTTTATGGATCACACATGGTATGATATTAGTTCACTAGTGAATTCCCCATATCTTACATGACAAAATGAATATATTCCCTTTCCACGCTCAATGGTGCCTTGTGGATATTATTCCCTTATAGTGCTCTTCAAACTGAATAGAAAAAGTCCACTTTATTGAATGCCTTTTGGGAATAGCCAAGAAGGAAAAAATTTGACTCTCAAGCATCCAATGAGAAACAAATACATATTCGCAAAACCACTCCATGTGAGGAGTCCTATGAAAGGATGCACCTAAATCAACCATTCATACCTCTTGATCTACATGTGTGCTTGAAGAATCCAAGTACACGTCCCCTCCTTCTTCCATGGAGGTTTTTTCTTCTATAGAAAGAGAATCTTTAGATCCCATCCCTCTCTCAACACTTTTGGATCTACATCGTTTCTTGTAGTGCACTTCTTTTTCACATCTCCAATATACCTTTACAACTTTTCTAGGAGATTTAGATCTTCCCTAGTATTTAGATCTCCCACTTGAGGACTTAGATCTATTTCTTTCCTGGGAGCATTCTCTTGCAAATAAGGCATATGTTCTCTAACTTTCCATATTTTTCCTCCTCATCTCCTCTGACAACATGGATGAGACCACACCATCAGAAATTAAAGTAGTCGAATTACTACCTATGGCCACAACCAGACTATCCCATGAGTCTGGTAAAGAAAAAAATAAACGGATACACTTATCTTCATTAGAAATATTAATATCAACAAATAATAGATGACTTAACACTGTATTGAAGGAATTCAAATGCTCTTTCACCGAGTTTCCATATTTCATCCTCAAGATATACAACTTCTTCCACATGAAATTTTTTTTACCAAGGACTTTGAATGATACAAAGCCCCTAACTTATCCCATAATTCCTTGGTTGTAGCTTCCCTTGACACATTCAGTAATACTAAATCTGAGAGACACAATCAAATTGTGTTATTTGACTTTCGATCCAACTTTTCCCAGTCTTTTGTTGGCATTATTGTAGGCGCAATACCTGGATCCATAGTGATCCATTGATCTTTTTCCACCAACAGATCTTCCATATTGAACTTCCACAACTCAAAACTTTGCCCATTAAATTTCTTGATCTCTATTTTTTAACTACTCGCCATTTATTTTCACTTGAAGAATTGATACGACATATCTCCCACTATAACAAGGTTTATCACAAACCCAGGCCAAACACTTAGCCATAAACATATTCTTAATCAAATAAAAAAAGATTTAATGACACACACACATATAGATTATAC
>SNQJ01S0125299.1:3811-30295 GCA_010110895.2 Picea sitchensis | reverse complement strand
ATTTCATTAATAACAAGATCTAAAATAAACAAAAGCACCAACAGATAAAATTTTAAGTAAGAACATAAATTGAGATTTGTATAATAAAAATATAAAATATGAGGTACACAATGACAGAGAATGACATCCAAATGAAAGAAGAGAAGACTAACTTGAAGCAAAGAACTATGAATAAGAAAAAAAACCAGTCTTCTTTATTCAATATTTCTTCATCACTACATTACGATGACAATCTGAATGATTATCCATCTGTATCTAGCTTCTTAACTTTCAAGTGAAGCGTTGATATTTAGTTCCATTTTCTAGCTGGTCGATGGATTACCAAAGCCATCACCGGGTTTGAGGGACACAAGCCTTCATCCTCCATGCAAATATGAGGGAAAATCTTGAGCAGAGCTTTGGATCCGAACAAAACCACAAAGAAATGGTTGTGATCCAAATAAAAATCCATTTCAATAACCACAAGTTGACCAAGTGGTGGTGTTGCATGTGAAAATGAATGTTGGTAATATTGAATTGAAATCAATTTCCATGTGGCAATATCGTGTTATGTATAATATCCATTGCAACACATCTACCGTCAATATTCACCTACCATACTTAATGTGATCAATGTTGGGTCGATTCCACTGTATCATGTATCAAAACACGAGCTCGAATTTAAGTTGGATACACAACGTGTCGGGTGGTATAATTGTGGTACACGAAGTAACCACGAATCTTCATACTTGTATTATATATGTTTTTCTCAGCAACATAACCATGTCAACGATATACCATTGCAATCATTAATAAAACATGGTGTATAACATATCATTCCATGTGGGTTTTGGTATCATATCCAACGATTTTTTATATTGTTTATAAAACCAATATAGCACCAAATCATAAAAAATGTTTAGAATTCATGAAGTCCACCACAGTATGTTTATCAAGGAAATGTACACAATACTAATACCAATTGCAATATGGTTAATTTACAGACTCATATGTTTTTCTTATTTTATGTATCCATTTCATTTAGATCATATTCTTATTTTATGTATTCTTTTCACTTGCATCATATAACCAAAAATTGAGTCAATTTTCAATGTAAACACTATTTTCTTAGAAAAATCCCCTCTTTTTGCTTTGTTTGTAAAAACAATACATGTATATCAAGGAAATTAAATAGTTAAAAATGCTTGCGAGAGTAAATTTGAGGTCAAGAAAATGAAAGCAACACAGTATTTTACAATACTTTATAGAATCTGATCATAGTTCCATTAAAAGAATCAAGTTCTTCACTACTTGGTTGTGCAATGAGTTCTTGGAAATTATTCTCTGTAGGGGGAATTGGTTTCAATATCAACTTCTTCACTACTTGGGTGTGTAATTATAGTGTGGTAGATGTCACAAGTATGGTTATGTAGCTATCAAATTTATACGAAAATTCTCAAAAACAAATGTGGGTAAAAAATGAAGGGATGCACGAGATAAGTGTGGACAAAAGGAATGCCAAGGATAATTAGGAAGATTAGTTGGGGGAGAGAATGTATTTGGAGGTGGAAAACTCTAAGGTTTAATGTATAAGGAAAACTCCAAAATTAAAACAATTTGTTTTAAATTTAAAGAGAAATGTTTGTACAAAAATGGAATGGAATCTCAAAATCGAAAAGGTAGTTTGGTAGCATATTCTAGAGAAGGAAAAGAGAAAATAATGCAAACTAAAGAGGACACTTTTCTCTACAAACATATTACAAATGAACTAGGTTAGTAGAATATGGACTCAATTCTTTTACTTTCAAGTAAGGAGGGTTCTCAAAATTGTGGCTTGAAAAATTGGCCAGATCTCGGGTGTATAAAATTTCCACATTTCCTATAAATTTTGGGATTGAAGGAGGACTAAGTATGATAGGGGGTAAGGAGGTTATAATCTTATGGAGAGGAGAAATCTAGTTTTATACAGAAAAAATCTGCAGACAAAACGAAGATTTGTCTTGGGATAAAAACTCTTAGTTAGGCACTTAGATTGTGCTAAACCCCAGAGGAGGTGTTTCCATGATTTTCATGTTTGTTAACATTCGAGTTTTCAGTATCCCCTAAAATAAAAAATCCCTTAAAAGAATTTTGGAGCTTCATTAGCATGATGTGATCTTGAATCAAGAAACAAGTGAAGGGACAAAGATCTAGAGTGATTTGGAAAAGTTATTAGGTGATTTGAAATTTATTTTTGTAGACTTAGTAGGTATATCTAGTGAATACGTAATGGGTACTTTTTAGCTCCATAATATTTGGTTTAGGTATAGGCATTGATCCATTCTCTCAAGAGTTGGAAGAAATGGTCACATTAATTAATTTATATTGTCCATATGAACACATAATGGCCTTTTGTGAAGGTTATTTTGTGGAAGACATGCTAAGGTGTTTGAAAGCAATATTTTGAGGGTATTTGAACTTCACTTTGAGAATATATGATATTTGGGGAAGTGCAATTCATATCACTCCTAGATTTGATTTCCTTGTAAAAAAATTAGAGGATGTAGGGATGATTGTTATTTGTTCAATATGTGTCATATATTTTGCAAGTACACTTAATCAAATCATAGTGGGGGTTTAAGAGATGGCCCCAAAATAAGGAAAAAATCTCACACGCTCTATAGTGAAACAAGGAATTGCATAATTCTTAAGACATCATGGACTGATAGAATTTTTCATAATTCCTAAAAGGTCATTATACCCACATTAAATCATAGTTTCAAAATATACCCATATTAAATCTCAATTTAAAAATATTTGTTACAATAATGACACTGCTAATATTTTTTGTTATCAACATTAATGCAATTTACATTACATGTGATGCAGGAGCATCACTTCACCCAACATCCACCTGTCAACCAACATGTCACAATGCACATTCAAGGAGAAGAGAGGCATCGACCCTCTCGATTTTCAAATTTGAAATTGTAATTAAATGAAAATTAATGTTTGTAAGGATGGGAGAGGCAAAGTTGTTCTTTTGAGCAAGCAAGAATTAGAGTCACCTTTAATGGTTGACAGGATGATATCTAGATCCGATTCAAAGTAGATATCCATTGACTGTAATTCAATGTAATTTATGAGAGTAGGTGAGATGGAGGGACGATATCGAGGAACCCCATTTTGTAAAAAGATCTTTTGTATATGTATTCATCAGAACTAGCATGTATAAAAGGAAGAGAGAAAAGAGACGAGACTCTGTAGCAGTCCGAGCTTACCCAAATTGCAAGAGGCATTCTTATTAATACAAAGAGAAGTTTTTCATGCACATGATTCTTTTTGTGTTGATTCGATTGGCATCTCATTTCATCATTCCAGTACTCCACAAAATCATTCCATTCATGTTCTTCCACAATTTTGGTCCTCTCCTCATCCAATCCTACCTTCTGTGTCCAGATTCCACTACCCCCAAATGTGATGGAGCACAAACTGCATTCACTAATATGACTGGTGTTGCCATCAGGAAGAAAGAAAATGTAACTATAATCAGACTTCATATAATCAGACATCTCATATAAAGTCTTTTTATAACAATGGCATCATTCACGAATTCATGCAGTAGTTGAATCTCAAGATACAGTTGGAGCCACTACGACATTATATCAAAGTTCAAGTTCTTGGGAGGTCGAGTATTAACATTAACATATTCCCAATCCCATTCACAATTCATTGAATTCATGTCTTTGTATTCCCCCTTCCTTAATGCACCCAATTTCCAACCCTCCACCTCTAAGGAATCACTATGTGTTTGCTTCCATATATAGCTTCTTTCATCTCCATTTAACGAAGATAAAGCGTACACATAATCCCACAGCCTTGGCAATGGGGGAAGTCTCTTCCAATGAATATTGAAGTCTCTTAAATCAAGCATCCACACATTGTATATATTTTGGCAGACTTTGGGTTCTTTTGTTACAACTGATGGTGTGAGCGAAAATACACGATGATTGTTGCAGACAAATTTTCTATATTTATGTACCTTAACAAATGGATGTTTAGGAATTCGTACTGTTATAACACCCTCACCAATGTTGGCATTGTTTTTATCGGTTTTGCACACCCAAAGACCGACCAGTCTATAGGAAGCCTCATCGCCCGGGGTTCTTTTGATATGGGAGAGTATCAGAGCATTAGAATGAATATTTGGACGAATTTGAAACACTACGTCATAGACTAGGAAATGCTCAGTCATGAATTTAAACCATGTTCGGTTTAATATAGTCAGAAGTGGCCTTTCATTCCATGGTAATCTACACAATAGAGAAATTACTTCACCCCTAACAACATCTTCGCATAGTCTAGTTATTAAATATGTATTTGTTGCCATACAAATTTACAAAATACATCCAACATAAGTATTAAAAAATTTCAACAACAACAACTAGATATGGAAATTACAACATATCTTACCTAAGCTTTGAAATTACAACATATCTTCCCTGAGCTTTGAAGGACGTCATTGTCTCCTTTAGCTTGCATTGTTTTCCCATGTGCATCTGCAACCACTGCTACTCCCACATCTACAATACTTTTTCTGGAACAGACCATTTCAACCACTTCTACTCCCACAACTCCAATGCCTTTCCTAGAAAAACCGATTTCAGCCACTGCTAGTTCCACATCTCCAATGCTTTTCGTGGAACAACCCATTTAGTCAATCTTCTATTTTTTCGTATTTCGATTTTTCTGAATTTGAATGATATTGTTGAGTTCCATTGATCACTTAAGCTATCTCTATATATTTATATTTTTGTGACAAGTTGAAATTAATGGAATTCCCCTATATATAAAGTCGGCTAAATTATATTCATATTTTTGTGCCAAGTTGAAATTAATGGAATGCCCCTACATATAAAGTCAGATTAGGTTCCACTTATCCAACAAATAAAGTCAGTTTAATTAGATTGTAGACAATGAGACTAAAAGTGGAACCCTTTTTGTTAGTTTAGAATTTATTTTTTTTAGATTTAGGAAACAAATAATGATTTAATATTTAACCATATTTGTTTGAAACAATAATTTATTTATTTACAGACTATCACTCAATTATCTTAATAGTATGGTTTTCCAAAAATAAAATAAAATAAAAATCTTTTATGGTTGAGTCATTTTACACACTAGTATGTAATATATGTTCATGTAACATAGCACAATAAGATAATAAAAAAACATTAAAAATAAAAATAACAATAATAATAATAATAATAAAATTATGTAGACTCCATTATATTTATTCCCACTATGGGGTGATACCTAGAACAACATGTATTTAAAAACATCCCTCACTCCTTTATCGAGGTATGGAATTGCTTCGATGGGAGATATCATCTTATGAGAAACTTATTATATGGAACATCGATGATGAAAGACTCATATCTGGGACAATGGATTCGAAAGGTATCACCTCCTGATGAGTGACTTCTTTTATGGCTTGGTTTGACATTATTTCTGAAGGATCTATTGTAATGTACCCCAAAATTTCCAACTAAAAAAAAAAAATTGCTAGGTGCATTAAAACTCCTTTACTCTGTTATACCTCATATGTTTACACTTAAAACATTACGGTCAGAATACGACCTGTACTTATCAACGAATGAAAAGGGTGATTACATTCTACATGAACTCATGCTGATTATTATTACTCAAAACATGTGTTAACGTTTGTCATAACAAGTTAAAGTGTGGCCTCTTCATAACACTATGGACTGGTTATGTCCATAAGGCCTAAAGTAACTCTAGCCTACAGAGTTCTTACCTTTATTAAGGGACCCACCCAAAGAATTTCACTATGTTCACACTTTCAAACAAGTCTTGGTACTCTCTTCCTCACATCTAAGTGTAGGAGTACTTCAGGCTTCATTATGATAATCTCATACAATCCATCTTCTTCTATTTATTACAACCCCTTATAATTCTAAATAATAAGAATTATTAAAATATTGCAATGACATGGTGATGTGGGACACATTGCAACATCTATTTATGTATTTCACATTGTGACATGTACTTATTTTTGTCTTAATGTGACACTACTATCTAGATTGCGACGACATGTCTATTTTCGTCATATTAAGACATTACTTTGTTTCGTAGATTGCAATATTACTATGTTCATAACATTGCAATGTTACTATGTTTGTCATATTGCAACACTATATTTTCATCACATTGCAATGTTATTTGTTCGTCATAGTGCGACTTTACTATGTTTGGTAGATTTCAACATTACTATGTTCAACACATTGCAACATTTGGAAATTTTTGTCACATTGCGACATTGCAATAAGTGTGTCACAATGCAACATTAGGAAATTTTCATCGCATTGTGACAATAATATGATGTGCGACATAATGCGACGACATGCCTATCCAAATCCATATATGTTCCACACATTGCAACGTTTGGAAATGTTTGTTACATTATGATGTTTGTATATCTTCGTCACATTGCGACGTTTTGAAGTGTTTGCCACATTGTGACATGAGGATATGTACATCACATTGAAATGCGAGGAAATGTTCATCATATTGAAATGACGGGGCTATGTGGGACACATTGCAACCTCTTCTTATGTCCATTGCATTGTGATGTTAATATCCACATAGTGATGCAGATCCCCTACCTCAGCAGGGTCCACTGTCCTCCCGGTCTCTGGATCGATCTTCTTCATAGCCGAAATGGCCCTCTGGTTCTCTGTTGAAACCCCTCGAATGAATCCATAGGTCCCTTTAATCCCCTGGCATAGGCCTTGAGAAAACCTATGCACGTGCTCAGCTTTCGACGCCCTTTTCTGTTCTGAACCAACACACACCTTTTGCATTTCAGGGTTTCGCGATTTCGCTAGTCGGGACTCCTTGTCTCACGACTCCTTCACTCTTGAAATCCTAGTTGCTAAAATGCTGAAAAGGGCTTAGCGACTCTGGTTTGCGCTGTTTTGAACCAACACTCACCTTTCTTGTTTCGGGGTTTTGTGATTTCGCGATTTGGGACTCCTTGTGTCATGACTCCTTCACTCTTGCACTCCCGGTTGCCGAAATGACGAAAATGGCTTAGCGACTCTGGTTCGCATTATTCCTTAGAATGCATTTGGGATTTTGTGATTTCGTGAGTCGGGTCCCCCTATCTCACGATTCCTTCACTCTTGAACTCCCAGTTGTCGAAACGCTGAAAAGGGATTAACGTCAAAGCACTACCGGCTTTTGCAATTCAAGGAATCACGATGCAAATGTTCCTTCTATCCCCAGTTCACAAAATGCCAAAATATCCCCCTATGAGAGATCAATGGCCCAGGCCCTTATAGAACCAATGACTGCGATTCCACTGGATCGACGACTCAAAATCTTTTGGGCCTCTCCCCAAAACCTTGACCTCTTTCCATGTGTCCTCCTCGATGGACGGTCCTGGTCCTTTCGGTGACTTCTACAAAACACCAACCAGTTTCCAAGTTTCCTCCTTAATGGACGGTCCTGGTCCTTTCATGAATTCTCCTTTCATGATTTTTGGAGACTCTTCACTCTCGGTCTCCCAGTGTCCGAATCCTTGAAATGTGGGTCTCTTGACACGCATCCTCTGAGATGGATGGCCCAAATGATTTTGGGACTTTGATAGGTCCTATCTCTCCTCTACTCTTACGAGGGTTAAACCTCAAACATCTTTTCTAGATCTAACGACTCATGGAAAATAGACACTTCTCCCTCGATGTTTTTGTCGTTCATTCTACCCTTCTGTGCGGCTTCCTAGGGATTAAACCCCGTGCACCTTCTTCCAGATCTGACGGCTATTAGTCCTCTGTGATAGATCTGATGGACCATATCTAATCTTCTATGTGTCTCCCAGAGAATAAACCCCATGCACGTATCCTTGATCTAGTGGCTCTCATGCCACTACACTCCCGATCTAACGGCTGGTGTGATTTCATGATTTCGGCAATTGCAAGTATGGGGTGCAGCCTCCTCTACTCCTCTATCCCCCAATTATAGAATGTGTGGATATCCAAGGGTTTAAACCCCCTGTGCATTCACCCAATCCAACGGTTGTCGGGTATTGGTGCTAGATCTGACGGTTCAGATCCGTCCTCCTTGTGTTCTCTCCTCCTACTGCCTAGATGTAGATTCAATAGTCTGGATCTTTCTTCCCAGTGCTGATCCAATGATAGTTGTGCTCTTCCTACTGAGCTTTCTTGTCTTTTTGACTTAGAATATTTTTCTAAGTCTCGAAGGTCTCGACCTTCAAATCTTCCTCTTGTGATCCCGATTCTTTTAGGTCTCGTCTGCGTTATAGAAATTCTCCCCCTCCTGAGCTTTGTGAACTCAGAAACCTCGAAAGGTTTTCTCGACCTTCTGCTCCTTTCTTTTGTTTCTCTATGTGCAAAGGCATTATTCCTCCTGAGATTCGGGACTTAGAATAAGTCCACTCTCTCACACTCCTGGTGCTACTGAGTATTTCTCTAAACTCAGATGTGAGAAGTTTTCTTGGAAAGAAAAATCCCTATGCCCACCTAGCGTTCTTCTTCTCGATGCACACCTTGCATAGCCTACATAATATTCAACAACTCTGTGAGTGTCTTCTCTTCGACACTTCCCTGAACTTGAGACATAGTTCCTTCCTATGCACTCCCTGCACCTCTACTAGTGAAGGTTCAACGCTATCCCTCTTAAGATTTCTTGAGGTTACCTCACCTCTGTCAATGCACACCTTGTGGAATATTTGCACTCCTTGCACTCGAAAACTCCAAGACAAGAAGAAATTGAAACTTCTGAATTACTTCACCAAATATGCATTTAAAACATGAAATGCATAAAAACATGCAAACACATACAGACAATTCATGGCAGGAAAAACTGCTCTTCTATTAATTCAGAAATGCCTATACAAGGTGTTTACAAAGGCTGGACTGTAACAAGTCTCAGATCTCTCTCGAGACCTATCTACCTAATAACTCTCCTATCTCCTTCTGCCCTCTACTCCTAGAGACTCTAATTACAAAAGAGGGCTCCCTTGAGCTTATCCTCCTCCACTGCCTTAGTGTTATCACTATCTCAGAGAAACACCTACTCCTATGACTACATTACATAAAAGGAAGTTGCATACCTGACTAACCTGGACTTGTTGTAGGAAACCATTAAAGGAAACCTCAACACTACCTGTACAAATGCGTGGTCTGGAATTAAATTCCTTACAACATTTATTGAAATTTTGAATTTCAAAATTGAGAGGGTTGCGCCTCTCCCTTTCTCCATTAAATGCATGTTGGATGTGCTGGCTCGCTGGAATACTGCTGACATGGAGCGATGCTCCTGCATCATACTCCTCAGCTGGAAAAATCATGATCAATTGATCATGAGCTCCTTTTCTCCAGTGTTGAAATCCACCTGGATCCCAAAATTTCCCTTGGAGCTGTCCATATGCTCCTCTACTTTGTTGTTGCTACTACTACTGCTCTGCTGCTCTTCCAGGCTCCCTTCTACTCAGCTTCTCATTGCTAGTAGTATCTGCTTCTGAACTTGACATCAGCCTTATGATTTTTTCAATTACCTCGTCCAGCTACTCCAGTGGCTGGTTTTCCTTATGCAGTCTTCTCTGTTGCACTTATGTCTTCTCAATGGGTAGATCTTCTCGATCTCCCCTACTATCTTTATCTCTCTTTGTGGCACTAAGTGGCCACTCAGCTACAAAATCTAGCTCTATAGTCTCTTCACTGAACTGTTGCTCAGCTTATTCCTATGGCAGTTCTGCTACTGCCATTTCTCCTACTGGAATACTTCCAACTTCTTCCATCTTGGCTTGTCGGATGTGAAAAATTTGCACCATCACCCTCTTCTCTAGGGATTCCAATTCTTCATACAGATCAACAAAATCCATGCTGCCTGCTTCCTCTTCTGTTGCAGACTCCAGTGTTGCAGTCATTTTTGTTTAAGCTTCCTGGCTGAAAATTTTGAGCAACTCGGTTGAATGCTCTTCTTCTTCTCCTTGGGAAAACATCAGTGTCTGCTCCACTTCTTCCTCCATGAAAGTCTCTGTTGGCTATCTTTATTCTGTTGTTTCATATGCAATGCATTCTCTAGCCTCAACTAGGCTTCTTGGTAGGAATACTTCAATTCCCCCAATGATTAGAATTCTCTTATGATTCTCTCCTGTCAGTACTCCTTGCTGATCTAAACTCTCCCCTGAGTTCATGATACTCTCAGATAGTATCATATCCTTTCCCCTACCCACATGGAAATTTGGGAATTTTTTGTTGCCCACCTGGAAGTCTATGAGATCCAGTGATCTCATCCCATTGCCCACTTGGAAATCTGAACTTTCACCATTGCTCCCCTGGCACTATGCGAGACCTTCCACTGATCTCTTTCCATTGCCCACCTGGCAACTTGAAAGTTCACCTCTGCCCACCTGGCAGTTTATGAGATCCTTTGTTAATATCATACCATTGCCCTCCTGGAAATATGAATTTCCATGGCTGTCGTCCTGATAGTCTATGAGATCCTCCAATGATCTCATTTCATTGCCCACCTGGAAATTCAAAAATTCATCCCTGCCCTCCTGGAAGTTTATGAGATCTGAAATTGATCCCTCTTCCTCATTACTAAGGGTTTCTCCGACTTTTGGCTCACAGATGAAAACTAGCTCTGTGTCACTGAGGATTTCAACATACCTCAGCCACTTCATCAGCTCTTGTCATTGTTTCTTGGCCAAAAAATTTTGAACATGCCATTTGGATTTCCTGTTCAGAGGCCATTCGTACCTCCAGTGTACTTTTTCTTCCTGCTACATCTTCAATGTCAGTTGTTCCATTCTCTCCCTTATCTCAGAGAGTTCTTTGTCAATCTCTGCTTTACTCATCTGTTATTGGTCTCCTCTTCCACCACGCTCATGGACTTCAGTAGCCATTTCCATCTTTCACCTGCCCTCCTGGCAAGCATATGGATCACTCTATGTCTGAAAGTATCTCCATGTCCTCCTACAACTCGCCTAGCTATCTATTGACTGCTGCAGACCTTGCAACAATATTCACAGAGCATCATTATTCTATCTCCTCCTTCACCTACTGTCTCCTTTGCCTGAAGTCTACAAACAAAAATATCATCTCTGATACCACATGATGCAGACCCCCTACCTCATCAAGGTCCACTGACCTCCCGGTCTCTAGATCGATCTTCTTCTGAGCTAAAATGGACCTCTAGTTCTCTGTTGGAATACCTCGAATGAATCCACATGTCCCTTTAATTCCCTAGCATAGGCCTTGAGAAAACCTGTGCATGCACTCATCTTTCAGTGCCCTTCTCTGTTCTGAACCAATACACACCTTTCACGTTTCGTGGTTTCGTGATTTCACGAGTCGGGGCTCCTTGTTTCATGACTCCTTCACTCTTGAACTCTCAATTTCTGAAATGATGAAAAGGGATTAGTGACTCTGGCTTGCGCTATTCTGAACCAACAAACACCTTTCGCGTTTTGGGGTTTCACGATTTCGCAAGTCGAGACTCCCTATCTCACGACTCCTTCACTCTTGAACTCCTAGTTGCCGAAATGATGAAAAGGGCTTAGCGACTCTGGCTCATGTTATTCCTCTTAATTATTTTGGTATTTCACGATTTTGTGAGTCGGGACTCCCTGTCTCACGACTCCTTCACTCTTGAACTCCTAGTTGCTGAAACGCCGAAAAGGGCTTAACATCAAAGAACTACCGGCTTTAGCGATTTGGGGAATCACAATGCAAGCATTCCTCCTGTTCTCTGCCTTTCGAATCCCCAGTTCACAAAATGCTTAAATCTCTCCCTCTAAGAGATCAACGGCCCAGGCCCTTCTGAAACCAACTGCTACGATCCCACTAGATCAATGGCTCAAAATATTTCGGGCCTTTCCCTGAAACCTTGACCGCTTTCCATGTGTCCTCCTTGATGGACGGTCCTAGTCCTTTCGGCGACTTTTATGAAATTTCGACCAGTTTCCATGTGTCCTCCTTGATGGACAGTCCTAGTCCTTTCACGAATTCTCCTTTCGTTATTTTTGGAGACTCTTCACTCTCGGTCTCCCGGTGTCCGAATCCCCGAAATGTGGGTCTTTTCACACGCATCCTCTGATATGGATGGTCCCAAATTCTTAAGGGAATTTTATAGGTCCTCTCTCTCCTCTCCTCTTACGAGGGTTAAACCTCGGGCATCTTTTCTAGATCTGACGACTCACGCAAAATCGACACTTCTTCCTCAAAGTTTATGCCATTCATTCTACCCTTCTGTGCGGCTTCCCAGGGATTAAACCCCATGCACCTTCTTCTAGATCCGATGGATATCGGTCATCTATTCTAGATATAACGACCTAGATCTAATCTTCTACGTGTCTCCCAAGGACTAAATCCCATGCACATATCCTTGATCCAGCTACTCTCATGCCACTGCGCTCCCGATCCAACGACTGGCACAATTTCACAATTTCGACGATTGCAAGTATGGGATGCAACCTCCTCTACTCTTCCAACCCCCTATTCCTGAATGTGTGGATATCCAAGGGTTTAAACCCTGTGCACCTTTTCCTGATCGAATGGTTGTCAGGTATTGGTGCTAGATCCGATGGTTCAGATCTGTCGTCCTTACGCACTCTCCTCCTGCTGCCTGGACGACAGTTGTGCTCTTCCTCCTGATATTTCTTGTATTTTTGACGTAGAATATTTTTCTAAGTCTAGAAGGTCTCGACCTTTGACTCTTCCTCTTGCAAGCCTGGTTCCTTTGGGTCTCATCTGCATTATAGAAACGCTCCCCCTCCTGAGATTTGTCAACTCAGAAACCTCGAAAGATTTTCTCGACCTTCTACTCCTTTCTTCTATTTCTCTTTGTTCAAAAGCACTGTTCCTCCTGAACTTTGGGACTTAGAATAATTCCACTCTCGCACACTCCTGGTGCTACTGAGTATTTCGCTAAACTCAGATCTGAGAAGTTTTCTTGGAAAGAAAACTCCCTACACCCACCTGTCATTCTTATTCTTGATGCACACCTTGCAGAGCCTACAAAGTACTCAACAACTATGTGAGTGTCTTCTCTTCTACACTTCCCTTTCCCCAGATGTAACGCCCCCGACCACCAACCCCAAGGTCGGGTCAATGCAACTACGCGGAGAAACACTTCTGTAACACAATATGCATTCCAATGAACTTAAAACACTTAATTACAGTTAAACACAATATTACTGCTAGCATTTTAGAGTTAATGGAAATAAAAATAATTCATATGCACAACAAAATACATGATAACACTGCAAGAATCACAGGTATGCAATTTAATTAATTACAGAATTACAAAACATAGTGACACTTATCTTTGAAACTGTCACGCACCACCAATTGTGTGTATACCTTCCATGAACCTCCAATCCTTAGACCACATTGCTCATCACTCTCAGTAGTAGGTCACCCTTGAGCTGGGACTAAGCTCCACCGAGTAAGGAATCCTAGGCTAGGTAAGGTTTATAGGAAGAATACATGCAAAAGAAGGAGGATTCTCTCCCAGGAACCACATATGCCCACTACCCACAGACTCTCCTTCCCTACATGCTTGTCCCACCCCACGAGTATACACCTTCTTTTTTACCTAAACAGTCCTTCGGCTACTAACCTCCCTTGCCTTGGGCTTCAACAATAGATCGAACCATAAATCTCAGATTTATGTGGCAGCTATAGGGTTCCTTCCAGGAGCTCTCTCCTTCCTCCATGCATTCTCTCACCTGGAGAGAGTCACCCACAAGTTTGACAACCTACTTCTTCAACCTCAAAAACCTCTCTCACCTGAAGAGAGAGTTGTATACAAAGGCCAGACAACCTATTTCTTCAGTTTCGTTCTAGCACAAGGAGAACAATAGTAAGACTCAGCAGAGGACGGATGAAAGTAGCTAATTACACTTAGCCAATGGATTGCATGACCATAACAGTCCACAGTTAAAACACACACAGCATGGATGATTATGGTATGCCCAAGGTTCAATGGACACATAGGAGACTTGGCTCAGTCCACGGCTTTACCATTGGGTTTCACGGTTTTAGATTTCAGAGTTGCGTGAGGTATGTTGCACTCTGACACAGAGGTCACATGGTTCAGACAACCCACAAAAGAATGGAGAACCAACCCCTAGCCTCAGGTGGCAGATCGAGGAATGAAGGACGAACCTCCCAACATGGCTTACTTCTATAGTTTTAACTGCATGCACCCAGGTCAACACCTATCTCCCTGGGGCTGCATGTTTCCCATCTTGCACTTGTTCCCCTTCCAAGAACTTAGGATAAAACATATACATTTTCACGGCTTTGGAATAATATTTAATTATTATTTCCAAGGACTTAAGCCCTCAAGATTAGCCCCTCTTCTAAATTTTCAGCCCCCTCTCCCTTACCCAGTCTTTGTGGAAGCTTAGTCCCCCATCACTCATTCATCTTGGTCAGTCCACATGCAAAGATGTTTTTGTATTAATATTGTGCATAATTACATGTACAAAAATCAAGCTCTTAGCCCTCAACACTTAGGCTCCCTGGCCTAAATAACACATAAGCCCACTAGCTTATATAAACTTGGCTCACCAGCCTATAAAAAATAATTACAATTCACAATGCAAGATTTATACTTCATAGACATGATTTACAACAGGGCTCGGCCTTGGGGACATTACAATCCCCTCCCCTTATTTTTCCACTGTCCTCAGTGCAACTTTACACTGCATTTGCAAGCTTTTCAAAATTTTCAAAAATATGTGGGTACTCTGCCCGCATAACATATTCATGCTCCCATGTCATGTCCTTAGGAACGTACCAGGTCCATTGGACCTTTACAATCCCTATAACTCGATTCTAGAGCTGTTTGTTTTTCCTATCCAATATGCGCATAAGATGCACTTGCAGGACACCTTCTTGTTCCACCACCTGAATCACATTCCAATCAATAACATGATTAGCATCTAGTATATATTTCTTAAGAAATGAAACATGAAACACATTATGTACAGTCATGGATGCAGGTAATGCAAGCATATATGCAACTAGCCCAATCCTTTCCAGGATTTCAAATGGCCCACAAAATCTGGTTGCCAACTTGGCACAACTTCCCAGCTTCAGGGAACTCCTGTTAACTTTCACTTTCAAGAAAACATGATCACCCACTTTGAAGTCTCTATGGGTTATGTTCTTATCATCATAACTTTTCTGCCTGTCCTCGGCAACTTTCAAATTCTGCTTAATTTTTATCATTTGGTCCTCCATCGCCTTTAGCAACTTTGGTCCAACTATTGTTCTATCAGCTGGATTATCCCAACTCACTGGAGTATTGCACTTTCTTCCATAAAGTGCTTCAAATGGGTTCATCTTCAATGATGCATGATACGCATTGTTGTAGGTGAATTCTACCAAGTGCAAGTAGTCTTCCCATCTTGATGGTTTGTCCATCACATGCATTCTCAGTGTGTCTTCTATTACTCTGTTCACCCTCTCTGTTTGTCCATCAGAATCAGGATGATAAGTTGTACTAAAGTTCAAATTCATTCCGAATCCTTTGAACAATCCTTTCCAGAAATTTGAGGTTTATTGCAGGTCTCTGTCGGACATAATCAGTTTAGGAATTTCGTGCAATCGTGCCACTTCCCTTATGAAACTATCACAACATCTACTGCCTTGTGAGTAGTTTTCAGTGGAATAAAATGGGCATCTTTTGTAATCTTGTCCACCACCACCATGATCGAATCATGCAGCTTGGATGTTCTAGGAAATCTTGTAATAAAATCCATCGTTACTACTCCCCACTTCCACTCAGGAATGGGTAAAGGTTGCAGCAACCCTGCTGGGTGCCTATGCTCAGTTTTAACTTTCTGGCACTCCATACATCTAGCGATGTATTCAGCGATCTCTCTCTTCATACCCGACAAAAATTAATGGATCTTGACCACTGCTACTGTTTTCTGATATCCAGGGTGCCCTGCATAAGACACATTATGCATCTCTTGCAAAATCATCTTTTTCAAGCACTGGACATTGGGTACAAAAATTATGTTCTTGTACAACAGTATTCCATATATTTCCAATTTATAAATTTCCATCTTCTATGGCATCTTACCCTGCTGTAGCTTGGATAACAATTCTCTGTACTGCATATCTACATTTGTAGCCTCCAGAATTCTGCTTTTAATATCAGTCTGATACATGCTAATGGATGTACCATGTAATTCATGCACCCTCATGCTGAGTGCATCAACCACTTTATTCTCCTTTCCTTTGATATGCTTGATCTCAAAGTCGTACTCACACAGAAATTCCAGCCACCTACTGTGTCTAGCATTTAAGGTTGGTTGATCAAACAAATATTTCAGACCGTTATGGTCTATTCTAAGTTCAAACCTCCTCCCATGAGGTAATGCCTCCATTTCTTTAGAGCATGAACTATGGCTACCAACTCCAAGTCATCAGTTGCATAGTTCTTCTCGTGCTCTTTTAATTTATTGGACTCATAATAGATTACAAATCCCTTTTGACCGAGGACCCTTCCCATTCCTTCTTTGCATGCATCAATGCATACTATGAAATCTGCATTTGGATCTGCAATCCTCAGGATTGGAGCACTAGTTAACAGTTTCTTCAATCACTGGAAACTTTCCTCACATCCCTCTGTCCAGTGAAACTGCTTTCCCTTTCTTTGTAAGGAAGTGATAGGGTGAGCTATCTTGGAAAACCATGCGATGAACGTTCTATAATAACCAACCAATCCCATGAAGGATCTAGCTTCCATTACGTTCCTTGGTGCTAACCATTCTCTAATGGATTCAATCTTCTCAGGGTCTACCGCTATCCCATCCTTCAAGATAATATGTCCCAAGTAATGGATCCATTCTCGATAAAACAAGAACTTGTTGATATTGGCATACAGTTGGTGCTCTCTTAGCACCTACAACACCATCCTCAGATGTTTTTCGTGTTCTTCTTCGGTCCTAGAATACACCAAAATTTCATCCAGGAAGACGATGACAAACTTGTCTAGATAGTCCCTGAATACTCCATTCATCAAGCTCATAAAAACAATGGGTGCATTTGACAGTCCAAACGACACCACTGTGAACTCATAATGACCATACCTTGTTCTAAAGGCGGTCTTGTTGATGTCTTCATCTTTTATTCTTACTCGGTGATATCCCGATCTTAGATCTATTTTCGAAAAGATCTTTGCCTCCTTCAACTGATCAAAGAGATCATCAATCCTCAACAAAGGATACTTGTTCTTGACCATTAATTTGTTCAATTGCCTGAAATCGATGCACAATCTTAGCGTTTTGTCCTTCTTCTTTATGAACAAGAGCAGGGCACCCCAAGGTGACACGCTTGGGCGTATATACCCCTTCTTTAGAAGTTCTTCAAGCTGCAACTGCAACTCTTTTAGTTCTGGCGCACTCATCTTGTACGGAGCCTTTGACACTTGAGTTTCTCCAGGCATCAAGTTCACAGAGAAATCGATATCCCTTTTCAGAGGTAGTCCAGGTACTTCTTGGAATACATCTTTGAACTCTTTAAGTACCTCATGATCCTCAATACTTGACACCTTATCCTTAGGTGTTTCCCCCACATGGGATGCAAATAATTGACATCCTTTTCTGTAGCACTTCTTCAACTGCATTGTTGAGATTTCTCTAACAGTAACAACTCTAGGAATTCCTTGGATGACTCTCTGATTCCCTTCTTCATATAAGCAAGTGAAGGCCTTGTTATGACAGTCCAAGATGGCATGGTGTTGGTCCAACCGGTCCATCCCAATTAGACAGTCATAAGAGCCTAATGGAAGAATGTTCAAATCGACCTTTGTGCTCAGTCCATTCATGTCTACAAGATAGGACTTGACTAACTCCGTGACTTTCCTCTTGGTTCTTGGAGCTAGCTGCACTAACAAAGACTTTTCATGTTTTCTTCTTATCAAATGCAAACTTTCTACCACTCTAGGGTCTATATAACTATGGCTAGCCCCTGAATCAACTAAAATAATAAATGGTTGGTTTTTTATGATACCTCCTACTTCAATCATGTGCGACTGATACTCAACTTGCTTATTGTCCAGGGATGCGTAGATCCTTGGAATTCTACTTCCCATGTCCTCCACTGTTTCAACCTGCTGAACATTGTGGAGAACTCTTACTTTATCATTTATGTGGGGGAAATCTCTATACCTATGGTTTTATTTACAACCCCAACATTCCATAGGTGGCGGCCTTGACATTTTCCCATTCACTTCAACTTTCCTGGGCTCTCTAAGAGACGGTTTTTCTTGCGGACTGTTTCTGAAAAAGGGTGGTTTATTTCCCTTCTTCCTCTATTCTTTCTTGAACTTTTTTTGGTCATCCCAAGCCTTCCGAAAGGTAGGATTTTCTCTTTGTTGTTCAAATAATCACTTCTCTCTTCTTATTATTTCTTCCATAGTATTTGGGTCATCATACTAAATCTTATTCCCAATAGGAGGCGATAATCCACTCAAGTACCTCTGAATCTTGACAGAATCATCTTTGATGAATGGAACATACTTTGGTAATTCCAAAAACTTTCATTCATACTCATCAATGGTCTTGTTGTCCAACTTGAGTTCAAAGAAATCTTTCATCTTTCTATCATAATATCTTTTAGTTAAGTATTTCCTCTCGAAATACCTCTTGAATTCTTTCCATGTGATGTCCCTTTCCTTGATGTGCTGCACCTACACAAGTTGATCCCACCACATGAATTCCTTTCCCTTCAGTTGATACATGGAAATCCTACCCTCTGCATGAGAGGAATAATTCTACAATTGAAATTATTTCCTCATACCCAACAACCAAGTTTTGGCATATTCCTCCTTCTTATGTTCTCCATCGAATATTGGAGGCTTGATCTTGTTCATTTCCCATTTCAATTCATCCATCCCAGATCTCATGTGCTTTCTGGTAGGAGATGGGCTTGAACTACTGTGTGCTTCCCTACTGGAATGCTTTGGGGAGTGACGACGATGTCTGCTGACACTCCTTGATCTTCTTTTCCTATCAGGGGTCCTGTGACTCTCTCTCTTGCTTGAGTCACTCTGCTTTTTCAATTTCTTTTCTATTCTTTCCAGATTCTTCAACATTCTTAAGTTGAATTCACCCTGCCTATCCCTGACTTTCATGAGATTTTGGCTATCATCTCGATGAGCCTAGGCCTCTCTCTACAATCTTTCAATGATTCTCATCATATGTCCTCTCTTATCCATCTCTTTTCCTTTCCCATTAGAGTTTGACCCTTCGACTCCCATGTTGACATTCCTTCCTTCTCTTTCGTTCTCTGAATTGGAGGCAATCCGTACCTCTTCCATTATCTTCTCTCAACGAAAACCCTATTTAGTTCTGGCACTTTTTAAGCTTTTGCAAACACACATGCAAACAACACGGATTTTTCAGGTCGTCGTTCTTAGCAATATCCACACATTCAAAACCATTCTGATTTAAGAAAATGCTTCAACTTCACAAATTTTTCAAGTTCTACTCGTCTCTGTAATTTTTGGGTGATAACTCCCTCTTTCTCCCTACCCTTGTAACCAAAGGTCGTGACAAAATTCTAGACTACTAGGTGTTACTCGGTATTTTGACCTTTGAAGAGTTTAAGGAACACACATCTATCTCCCGGAGTTTCAATTTACCGAATTTGCGTAAATCAAGTGGATCGACGGTCCACGTTTACCAAACATCCAACGGTTAGAATCCGCTATGGTTCTTTCATCCTCAAATATTTTGGGACTTCAAGACTTTGAGTTTCGGTGTTTCGGTCCTCGAGGCTCTCATACTCGCTTCCCTCTCCAACCCCCGATTTCCAAAAATTCAATTTCCTTACCCTTCGGGCCCACAACATAGATTTAACTCATGAAGGTAGTGACACAAGGTGTCCTTAAGAAGGTCAACCTCACTCCCAACAATTTCATGGGGCCCCACTACTTTCACTTTTCATTTCAGAGTTTCAGGCATAAGGAGTTCGTGCATTCACACATCCCGAACTTTCGTTTGCCAAAATTCCAAAATTACGGTCTATCATCTACTTGATCCAACGGTCTTGATTCCCCACGATCTGATGATTGAGATCTCATCGACATTTCACGTATCGATATTTCGTGTGTCACGAGGTCAAAATATTTTCCACCTTCATCCTCCCTATTCCCGAAATGTCAATTTCTTCCCGGACAATTAATGGTCCAGATCTCTCTTAGATCGACGGTTGTGATCCAATCGTGAATTCATGTTTCATGAATTCTTACAAACTCACCCTTAGACCATTTCAAGTCACGAGTCAACGAAAGGCTGATCGCTCTCCACACGTCCTTTCCGATGGATAGTCCTGGCGAATTTGAGATTTCACGTATCATGATTTCCACACTCCTGTGAAACTCCAAAGGGTTTTAAACCTTGTGCACATTCTCCAGATTTGACAGTTGTGAGGGTTCTCCTTTCCTCTCGAATAGATTCTATGAATCCAACACTTCTGGTGTGGAGTTATCTCTCTCCCTGTGGCCATATACCATGCCAGTTGTAGTTTTATAATACTGCTACACCTCCAGAGCTTTGTAACATGGTCAAGTAGTCCGTTGACACTCAGAAACATTCTGAGGTTTGAAATTAGTCCTCCAGACACAATTTCTTCTCAAAACCTCGGTCAAAAGACCACTTATCCGGCCCATCTAGGCTCAACGTTGAAACTAGGCTCTAATACTATACTGTAACGCCCCTAGCCATCAACCCCATGGTCAGGCCAACACTAATACGCGAAAAAACACTTCTGTAACACAATATGCATTCTAATGAACTTAAAATGCTTAATTATAGTTAAACACAATATTACTGCTAACATTTCAGAGTTAATGGAAATAACAATAATTCATATGCACAACAAAATACGTGATAACATTGCAAGAATCACATGTATGCAATTTAATTAATTACAGAATTACAAAACATAGTGACACTTATCTTTGAAACTGTCACGCACCACCAAGTGCGTGTAGACCTTCCATGAACCTCCCAACCTTAGACCAAGCTTCTCATCACTCTCAGCAATAGGTCACCTCTGAGCTGGGACTAAGCTCCACCGGGTAAGGAATCCTAGGCTAGGTAAGGTTTACAAGAAGAATACACGTAAAAGAAGGACGATTCTCTCCCAAGAAAAACTTATGCCCACTGCCCACAGACTCTCCTTCCCCACATGCCTGTCCCACCCCAGGAGTATACACCTTCTCTATCACTTAGAAAATCCTTTGGCTGCTAACCTCCCTTGCCTTGTGCTTCAACAACAGACCGGACCAGAAATCTCCGAGTTTTGTGGCAGCTACAGGGTTCCTTCCAGGATCTCTCTCCTTCCTCCGCGCACTCTCTCACCTAGAGAGAGTCGCCCACAGGTTTGGCAACCTACTTCGTAAACCTCAACCACCTCTCTCACTTGAAGAGAGAGTTGTATACAAAGGCCAGAAAACCTATTTCTTCAGTTTCGTTCTAGCACAAGGAGAACAACAGTAAGACTCAGTAGAGGAAGAATGACTGTAGCCAATTACACTTAGCCAAGGGATTGCGTGACCAAAATATTCTACAGTTAAAACACACATGGCATGCATGATTACGGTATGCCCAGGGTTCAACGGAAACATAGGAGACTCAGCTCAGTCCATGGGTTTAGCACTGGGTTTCATGTTTTCAGATTTCATATCTACGTGAGGTATGTCGCACTCCAACACAGAGGTCACACGGTTTAGACAACCCACATAAGAATGTAGAACCAACCCCTAGACTCAGCTAGAGGATCGAGGAATGAAGAACAAACCCCCCAACATGGCTTACTTCTCTGGTTTTAACTGCATGCACCCAGGTCGAGACTTGTCTCCCTGGGGTTGCATGTTTTCCATTTTGCACACGTTCCCCTTCCAGGAACTTAGGATAAAACATATACATTTTCACATCTTTGGAATAATATTTAATTATTAATCCCAAGGACTTAAGACCTCAAGCTGATCCCCTCTTCTAACCTTTCATCCCCATTTCCCTTACTGAGGCTTTGTGGAAGCTTAGTCCCCCATCACTCATTCATCTTGGTCGGTCCACACGCAAAGATGTTTTTGTATTAATATTGTGCATAATTACATGTACAAAAATAATTATCCTAGCCCTCAACACTTAGGCTCCCTGGACTAAATAATACATAAGCCCAATAACTTATATAAACTTCGCTCACCAGCCTATAAAACATGATTACAATTCATAATACAATATTTATACTTCTTATAAATTATTTACAACAGGGCTCATCCTTGGGGACATTACATCAAAACTTGAAATAGAGTTCCCTAGTGCACTCTATGCACTCGCTCAATGCCCTCTTGGAAGAGCTCTACAGAACCTTCAGTAGTTCTATCTTCCCTGAAATCAAGATAGAGTTCCTTCCTGTGCACTCCTTGCACCTCTACTGGTGAAGGTTCAATGCTATCCCTCTTGAGCTTTCCTGAGGTTACCTCACCTCTATCAATGCACACCTTGTGGACTATGTGCACTCCTTTCACTCGGAAACTCCAAGATGAGAAGAAATTGAAACTTCTGAATTACTTCACCAATTATGCATTTAAAACATGAAATGCATAAAAACATGCAAACACATACAGACAATTCATGGCAGGACATAAAAATATTTACAATATATCCATATATCTACAATATATCCATATATCTATAATCATTTACAATCTATAAATATATTTTTTTAGGATAGCATAGATTATACAGCCTTGAGGCCATACAAGAGGCTGAACATATATTCTATTCATATATTCATTCAAAGACCACTCATAACTATTACTCTAATGGAAACGAGTTCAAGGAGATAGGCTTATGGTGATAGCGTCTCACGATGACATGTGAAATACCAAGTGAAGTTCTTCTCATAGCATGGTTATGAAATATTGCAAATAAAACCATATGAGAATGCGAACAAACCAAAGAGAGTGACAAAGATGGCTTTGAAAAAACAAATCAAACCAACACACAAACATTGTGAATGATTATCCATCTGTATCTAGGTTGTTACCTTGCAAGTGAAGCGTCGATATTTAGTTGCACTTTCTAGCTGGTCGACGGATTACCAAAGCCATCGCCAGGTTTGAGGGACACAAGCCTTCGTCCTCCATACAAATACGAGGGAAAATATTGAGCAGAGCTTTGGATATAAACAAAACCACAAATAAATGATTGTGATCCAAATCAAAATCCATTTCAATAACCATAAGTTGACCAAGTGGTGGTTTTGCATGTGAAAATGAAAGTTGGTAATATTGAATTGAAATCAATTTCCATGTGGCAATATCGTATTATGTATAATATCCATTGCAACACATCTACCGTCAATATTCACCTACCATACTTAATGTGATCAACGTTGGATCAATTTCACTGTATCATGTATAAAAATGCGAGCTCGAATTTAAGTTGGATACACAACGTGTTGGGTGGTATATTTGTGGTACACGAAGTAACCATGAATCTTGATACTTGTATTATATATTCTTTTCTCAACAACATAACCATGTCAACGATATACCATTGCAATCCTTAATAAAACATGGTGTATAATATCATTCCATGTGGGTCTTGGTATCATATCCAATGATTTTTTATATTGTTTATAAAACCAATATAGCACCAAATCATAAAAAATCTTTAGAATTCATGAAGTCCACCACAATATGTTTATCAAGGAAATGTACACAATACTAATACCAATTGCAATATGGTTCATCTCCAAACTCATATGTTTTTCTTATTTTATGTATTCATTTCATTTACATCATATTCTTATATTATGTATTATTTTCACTTGCATCATATAACCAAAAAATGAGTCAATCTTCAATGGAAGCACTATTTTCTTAGAAAAAGCCTCTCTTTTTGCTTTGTTTGTAAAAAGAATACATGTATATCAAGAAAATTAAATAGTGAAAAATGCTTGCGAGAGTAAAGTTGAGGTCAAGAAAATGAAAGCAACACAATATTTTACAATACTTTATAGAATCTGATCATAGTTCCATTAAAAGAATCATGTTCTTCACTACTTGGCTATGCAATGAGAGCCTGAAAATTATTCTCGGTAGGGGGAATTGGTTTCAATATCAAGTTCTTCACTTCTTGGGTGTGTAATTCTAGTGTGCTAGATGTCACAAGTATGGTTATGTAGCTATCAAATTTATATGAAAATTCTCAAAAACAAATGTGGGTAAAAAGCGAAGGGCTGCACGAGATAAGTGTGGACAAAAGGAATGCTAAGGATAACCATGGAAATTAGTTGGGGGAGAGAATGTATTTGGAGATGGAAAACTCTAAGCCTTAATGGATAAGGAAAATTCCAAAATTAAAACAATTTGTTTTAAATTTAAAGAGAAATATTTGTACAAAAAGGGAATGGAATCTCAAATTCCAAAAGGTAGTTTGGTAGCATATTCTAGAGAAGGAAAGGAGAAAATAATAATGTGAGAAAATAATGCAGCCTAAAGAGGACACTTCTCTCTAAAAACATATTGCAAATGAACTGGGTTAGTAGAATATGGACTCAATTCCTTTACTTTCAAGTAAGGAGGGTTCTCAAAATTGTGGCTTGGAAAATTGGCCAGATCTCGGGTGTATAAAATTTCCACATGGCCTATAAATTTTGGGATTGAAGGAGGACTAAGTATGATAGGGGGTAAGGAGGTTATAAGCTTATGGAGAGGAGAAATCTAATTTTATGCAGAAAAAATCTACAGACAAAAGGGATATTTGTCTTGGGATAAAAACTCTTACTTAGGCACTTAGATTGTGCTAAACCACAGAGGAGGTGTTTCCATGATTTTCATGTTAGTTAACATGCGAGTTTTCAGTATCCCCTAAAAGAACAAATCCATTAAAAGAATTTTGGAGCTCCATAAGCCTGATGTGAACTTGAATCAAGAAATAAGTGAAGGGACAAAGATCTAGAGTGATTTGGAAAAGTTATTAGGTGATTTGAATTTTTTTTTTGTAGACGTAGTAGGTATATCTAGTGAATAATTAATGGCTACTTTTTAGCTCCATAATATTTGATTCAGGTATAGGTGTTGATTCATTCTCTCAAGAGTTGGAAGAAATGGTCACATCAATTAATTTATATTGTCCATATGAAGACATAATGGCCTTTTGGGAAGATTATTTTGTGGAAGACATGCTAAGGTGTTTGAAACCAATATTTTGAGGGTAATTGAACTTCATTTTGAGAAGATATGATATTTGGGAAGTGCAACTCATCTCACTCCTATGTTTGATTTCCTTGTAAAAAAATTAGAGGATGTAATGATGATTTTTATTTGTTTGATATGTGTCATATATTTTGCAAGTAGACTTAATCACATCATAGTGGGGGTTTAAGAGAGTAGTTCTGAGTCGTCAGAACTGAGTGCATAGAGTGACATCTGTCAGATCTACAGGAGGCACGTGGAATTTAACTTCTTGCACACAAGGGGGGACTTCGCATTTTGGTTTTCGAGGTTGGAGAACATCATGCTCGGAGTTGAGGATTACAAAATCCCGAAAGAATTCAAGACCGTTCATTGTGGAGGATACATGGTGAAGATCTGGAAGTCATCAGGGTTTCGAGACTTAGGCGTAGAAGGGTGGCAAAGAGCGAGGACTCGAAATCCCTGGAATCACAAAATCATTCTGGACCGTTGGATACGCGGTGATAGGTGTCGGAGATCTACACCAATAGAAGATTTGGGCACCCGAAAATCAGAGGAGAAGACTTCTCCAAAATCGCGAAAGGAAAACGTCGACAAAATCATGACCGTTGGTCAACGGTAGATCTGGACCGCAGATCTAGGTCACCAAGTTTCCAGGAGTCAAGAATTTGAAGGGCGAGAGGTTGGAGTTGCATCGCGATTCCCCAGAATCGCGAAAGCCGAAGTGCTCAGAGGAGTATCCCTAGGTGATAGGACAAGTTCACGTGGACAAGGCTCAAGGAAGGAGCTTGCCATCCGGTAGCCCTTTTCAAGGTTTTGGAGGTCGAAACACCACGAGCGCTGGCACCAGAATCGCAAAGTAGAAAATTCTGAAATGCCTATTGGGTTGAGGTTGTGGTCACATTTTTGGTCATATGGACGTGAGTTAAGGGAGGAGCTAGTTGTGGGGCTAGGCTCAAAGCGGAGTTCGGGGTTTCATATATTTTGGGTGTTGGGTTTGTATCACGCCAACATTCCCGAAGTCCTGATTTGTGAAAGGTGCCTCTTAGCATGGCCTGAGGTCATAACATCGTGGCCGTGTGGAGATGAAGACTCGCACCTTGTGCATATTTACGCAGGTGGGGTTTTCGTGGAGGACCTATGGATTGTTTAATTTGAGGTTCTAGTCGGTATGCAAGGTATGCTTGAGAAGGATTTGCCAAGAGGACACTTGCATCTCTTCGAGAGACAGATGAGACA
>SNQJ01S0125297.1:0-26484 GCA_010110895.2 Picea sitchensis | reverse complement strand
GGACAATCTTGTTGCAACTGAATTTCATGTTGGATTCCTCTTTTCGGAGGTAACCCCTTAGGTTCTTTAAACATTTCATCATACTAATTAACAACTTCAAATAGATCGGATTTTAACTTTGTATCACAACCTTGAAATGCTTCATTTTCAACATCAACTTTAGGTTTGATCATTAAGAGAACAAAATTCTTACTAGCATTAACTAATCTCTTCATTTGTCCCGCATTTATAAGTGATAAATTAATCTTCTTAGTGTGGGCTCTAACAATGTACTCAACCCCATCTTTAAACAAATGATACTTATTCTCATGACAATGAAAAATAGCTTTCCTATCGTACAAATATGGGCTTCCCAACTCAATACCACAGATATCCAATGGAATCATATCAAGCTCTACCTCATCAACGAAATTTGCAGTGATAGCAAACCTAATTTTACACCTTCTTGTTACTTGTAACTTAGCATTATCACATATCCAACCAAGAGGGTATGGCTTAGGATGTGGAATTGTTTCCAACTTAAGTTTTTTAACAGTTTCTTCAGAAATAAGGTTTGCTTGAGATCCAGTATCAAATAAAGTGTCTATCTTAGTATGCTTTGAAACAACCCTTATGTGAAAAAGTTCAATTCTTGCTTTTTCTTGTTGAGTTACATTGACATTATTGTTACTTGAAGAGCTAGTGCTTGCAATAGAACCATTACCTTGATGACCCATGGTTGTGATCTTCGTTTCATCACCCGAATCCGAACCTAAATCATGTTGAACAGTTGCAATAGTCTTTGATTTCCCTTTGTTGTTGTTGCCAAATTTTTTGGATCTTCTTTCAAGATGAAGTTTCCAACAATGGTCTTCATCATGGCCATCTTTTGAACAATGTTTACATGTGAATTTTTCTCCCTCTTTCTTCACAACAGAATTCTTCTTGCCATTGCCCTTGAACTTCTTCCTTCCCTTGTCTCCATGGCTGAACGTCTTCTTGTTACCCTCATGAGTTTTGTTCCTTCCCCTCGCTTCCAAATGAGTATCCTATACACAAACTTCATCTAGATTCGAAGGATTAAACATGAATATAGTATGTCTCAAATAACTATGTAAAGCTCCAATATATTTGAGCAAAGTTTCCTGAGAAGACAAATCTACTCCCAACACCAAATCTCTTCTCCTAAATTTCTGAGTAAAGCTTTGCACACTCTGTCCTTTAGCTTGTCTAAAAATTTTCCATTCCATAGTTGCCTTTTATTTATATGCCAATGGATAAAATTGTTTTTTAATTGCGATAATGAAATCATTCCAAGAAATCAAAAATTTACCATGCGTTTTCATATCCTCCTGAGTCTTGGATTCCCACCAAATAAGTGTTGCACTATCCAATCTTAATGAAGAAAGCTGAATTTTGGTTTCATCATCTTGAATTTTTTTATTCTACAATATACCTCAATTTGACGTATCTAGTTATCTAACTTCTCAGCATTAACTTCTCCATTGTATATTGGCAATTCAAATTTTATATCAAGCTTTAATGAAGGAATTTGGGAAGGAGTTTTACCATGCCCCTTTCGAGAATTCGAAAGAGGTCTTGAACTGGTAGAAGAATAAGAAGAAGAAGATGATGATGGAGGAGAGGGTGGTGGAGAAGCACCATTCCCTCCATTTCCGTTTGTAGTTTTGTCACCACTGCTTCCCTTATGCCTTGAAGGGTTGGAGCCTTCACCTTGCGACAATATGTTCCTTTCCATCAAGATCTTCATCATCTCTCTCATCTCCATGACAACCTTTCTGAGATCTTCATCTTCTGCAGGACCACGTTCATGACTTTCTGCATGAGCCATACTTGGTGAATACCTCCCTAAAACTTGTGATGATGGTATATGCTTCCTCCTTGTCGCATGAGAACTTGACTCCACAAGTTGACATTCTCCTCTTGTGAGTTTCAACCTTGTGAGCATCAAAAACAAAACTTGCAAACAATCAAGTCTTCAAAAACTAGTGCTCTGATACCGACTTGATCTAAAAATGAAGAAGACTTGAAAATCTTGAAAGTATTGCAAGTAAATGTTATGTGTTAAAAGAAAATGGATCAACTTTTCAACACATAAATTAAAGGATTACTCATGCAAAATACACATAGGCAGCAGCATAATCAATGAACATAAGCACATAAACAAAACAATTGATAAAGGAGTTCACCCCTCTCTTGGGCTACATCTCCTGGTCCAGCTTCCAATAGATCATTTATTATTAATTGCTCAAAGTTCTCAAAAACATGTCTTACAATGCTCAAACTGACCAACTGACTGCTCCAATGCCTTCTGAGCATCCAAAAACCCCTAGCTGGGCTTTTTCGGCACCTCAATCGGTCGAAAAATGAAGAAGTTAGGCCTCCTGGAAGTCCCCTCTTCAAGCTTGGTGTCTCTGCATCTACAAAACGCACCCTTGTCAAATGAACCTGGCACACACGCAATATATAGCGTGAAAACCCAGCACCGGGCGCAACCACGCCAACGGTGCAAACTGTAGGACAGTTATGGGCATGCCAGCCCCTAACCACCTAGCACCTAGGCACATGGGAAGTTACAATATGACCTCAAGCTTTAAAATCAAACCGTTTGCCAACCATTTGAAACTTAAGCCCATCTGCCCGCTTCGTATGGTCATATGTATAAAGGCACACGACCGAGGGTGCCCGCGCATAAAGGTTATAACATGGTCATATGTATTGAAACATGAAACCATGGGATATGTGTTTAAAAACCCCGCGCCAACCGTTGAGTGCATATGGTATATGTCATGGGCATATGCAAAAAACAAATGACCGCGGGTCAGGGCTAAGCCCCGGCCCGACCCCCTGCCAACGATCACATAAAGTAAATTTAAATACATATAAACTTATATATATTACAAGGCACAACGTGTGACCCATTGGTCGGTCAGAGTTTGTGAAAGCTATATGTAGTGGGGAGGTCCGGGGGTCCAACCCCACGGACTCCAATACATTTTAATAAACAAAACAAGCAACCAATACCGGGGTTCCACGTTGTTATAACCCTAAAATGCACCATACAGGTTTACCTGGCATCAGGCCAACTCATGCCTCTTCCTAGCCAAAGCCATGCTGTCATATGATGGTATATGCTTCCTCCTTTGTCGATGAGAACTTGGCTCCACAAGTTGACCTTCCTTGTGATTTTCTTACACTTGTGAGCATCTAAAAAAAACTTGAAAAACAATCAAGTCTTCAAAACTGCTCGGGATACCAACTGATCTAAAATGAAGAAGACTTGAAAATCTTGAAATTATTTGCAGTAAAAGTTATGTGTTAAAAGCAAATGGATCAACTTTGCAACACATTAATCAAAGGATTACTCATGCAAGATTAAATAGACAGCAGCATAATCAATGAACATAAGCATATAAACATGTCAATTGATAAAGGAGTTCACTCCTCTCTTTGGGCTACATCTCCGGTCCGCCCAATGGATCATTATTAATAAATTGATCATGGTGCTCAAAAACATGCCTACAATGCTCAAACTAAACTAACCGATCAAGCCCAATGGCTTCAAAGCTGCCCAAAACCCCTTTTCTAGCTGGGTTTTTTCGACACCTCAATCGATCAAAAACGAAGAAGTTAGGCCTCCTCGAAGTCCCCTCTCAAGCTTGTTGTCTCTACATCTACAAAACGCCCTTGTCAAATGAACCCGGCACACACGCAATATAAAGCACTGGGCACAACCGCGCCAACAGTGAAAAATGTAGGACGATTATGGGCACGCCAACCCCTAACCACCTAGCACCTAGGCACATGGGGGTTATAATATGACCTCGGGATTTAAAACCAAACCGTTTTCCAACCATTTGAAACCAAGACTTAGGGTTCTCGTGACGCTTCGTGTGGTCACATGGTTGTTTGAAATACAAACTCCGTATGCAATGTGGTGGTTACATATATAAAAACACACGACCGGGGGCTCCATTCCATTGTAACAACTCTCGCGCACAATATTATCATAGGTCATATGTTATGTAACAAAACCACCGGTCGGGTTAGTTCTGCCCGGACTTCCGCCATATACAACAATATGTGAACTTAAATACAATAAACACACACATACACAACACCCTACGTACAATGGTCGGGTGGATGTTGTGAAGGTTTTTCTTACATGGTGGGAGGTCTGGGGGTCGAACACCATGGACTCCAATACATTTTAACAAACAAAATACCAATTCAATACCGGGTGCTAATGCACGCATGATTAGCTAATGCGGGCACCCAATCACTTGACTTCACACAAATGCCACGCGGTCAGATATTATCATCACTCCAACTTCCAACTGCATCTACCACATCATCACATGCCATATCATCGCATCATTTGGCCAGACGGCTTCCTCGCCATATCAGACTGCATCGACCGTGATGGACCGTAGACAAATAACGCCTTTTTTGCCCCGCTGACTTTATGAACAGATTGCAATATCTCTGCCCCGACGCCCATTTGAGACGAAACGAGTTACGTTAGGTTCAAGAATGAGGCCTACGCCTCGGCCCATTTTGAAGCCATTCGCCACTTTGAATTTTGAGCAACGATCCTCCCATCATTGAGTGTCTTTTTCATCTAGTCTCGCTTGTAGTTTCGGTTTTCTCTTCCGATAACTCTATGGCACTCATTAAATCTTCGAATTGAACTTCCATTTCAATCTCTTCATATTTTACATTCTTCTTCGGAGTCTTCTTGACGATTCTTTCACCGCCATAATGAACTCTCCTGTTTCATCGGTTACCGACTTCATTTTCATCTGATGTTGAGATGTCTTGTTTGGTGCAAAAAGTTTTTCTTGAAAACTTCTTTGTAGTTATTTTACCTTTATATGCTCTTTTCCTGTCTTTATAACCTTCATCGCTTTTCTTAAGAGTACATTTGTTAGCAAAATGACCAATACCATCACAATTAAAACAAATTAAAGGAAGCCACCAGCACTCCAGCTTGGTTCCCTTTGTTCACCTTTGATCTTAAGTTAATACTTCTTCATCATCTTCCGAGACGCCAGTTTTCACTTACTATATTCCTTCTTATTGTTCCTTTTTCTTTGCTTTGATCTTTGATGCTTTGAAGGTTGCTTATTAACATCTGATTTTCCCGTCTAGTTCTCATCTCATATGTCGTGGAAGATTCCATGTAGTTTGTCCATGCTTATTGAGTTTAGGATCTGGATCTTTCTTCTAGTGATGATATCTTAGGGTTGAATCTCATAGGAAGAGATTTTAGCACCTTTTGAACAATTACAAATCAAATAATTTGTAATTGTTTGATTTCTTCTCCCAATCCTATGATTGCATTCATTGTTTCATCAATTTGTAAGAAGTAGGTCAGGATATCTTCATCTTCCTTCATTTTTAGTTGCTCGAACTGACCTCTCTAAGTTTAAAGCTTTGTTACCTTGACTTCGAATCTCCTTCAAATATTTTCTCAAGCTTGTCCTAAATCTCTTTAAAGGCATTTACAATGTGCAACTTTGGTGAATACCGTATCACCGAGACCATTCAAAAGTGAATTTATGCTTTGGGAATTATTCTCACCGAAGTTTCACTAATGTAATCTTCCTAGTTTGGCTTGGATTTCATCGGGAGAGGTGAATTAGTAATAACGTAATTATAATCCTTTCTTCAAATGTTATATCAATGTAGAATTATTATCCAATAATGAGTAGTAATAAATAAACACATACACAAGACAAATTGTTTTACGTGGAAACCCAAATCAAGAAAACCATCAAATGTTTTTCTTATATGTTCTGAAGAATTACATTCATTGGAAGCACCAACTTCCTTTTTTCAAATAAGTAAATCGAAGGAGTTCAACCCTCTTAGTTTCTTAGGGCTACAACCCGAGGGTTCCAACTCCTAAATATTTGGCTACAAACTGTATGAGGTTAACCTTAACAATGTTCTCCGGACTATAAACCAAGGTGGCTACAACCACTGCCCTGTCTCCGTCTCTACCACCAAGAGAGAGGTAGAATGATGGAACTATTGTCACACTATCATTGTGAGATATATCGTTGTAAACATAAAATTAATAAATCTGAACCATGTATCAACTATGCATCAACCTCGCACTATAATCAACTGTAATCAACATGTACCATAATCAACCCTAATCGTAGATACTAATCAACCATGCATCAACCTCAGAATCAACCTATACCATAAACAAGTGCATCAACCATGCACCAACCCGTAATCAACTCATTGCACTATAAACATGCATCCAAACATGTACCAAGTATGTTTCCAATCATGTGTCAACTACCTAATACCCTATGAATCATCAATACAAAATACCACCACCAACCATATATACACCTCATGTATGTGTGTGCCAACTCATCAACTACTTGTCTCAACCATGTACTCAACACATGTACCTCAACCAAAAGCCCCCTCATCACTCATAAATTTCATCCAAATATGATTTGTATCTTTGTAATAGACCCGTGTATATGATCACATTCCCAAACCTTCCTTAACTTTTAAAACAAGAAACTAACATTTTTATCAAACTTTAATTTATTCTCACATGACTAATTTTGCATTAGTCAACAACCCTAACTCTAGCAAGTAATCACCATAACTTTGAACCTCAGAATGTATATAAATATATGAAACCGATACATGTTCTTCTGGTGTTTTATGAAATTCTCCAAGTGGTGTTGAAATAATGTAACTCAAGAGCATTTCCATATTATTGGATTAAATCCCCATTATGGATTAATCATGTCATTATTATTATTAGTTATTGGATTAATCCCCATTGTGGATTAATCAAGGTCGGTAATTGTATAAGGACCAAATTCCCTCAGTGACAATACCTGGACAATTACAAAGGGAAAATAAGAAGTCAGCCCCTGTGCTAGCTATCATATGGAAGACCTGTATTCACTAAAGGTGGGGTTTACCCACCCAGAGGAGGAGGTTGGCCTGGGCAATGCAGGGACTTTCTAAGCACGGGTTAGTCTTTGTATATATAGGAGGCTAGCGGCTCACTTCTAAAACACAACTCACTTAAGCCTATATCTCTCTTTGGTGAGGAAAAGTTGTAATTACCAGTTTGGAGAGGAGAAGTTAAAGAGTGGCGCATCTTTTGTTGAGGACTATCTGTATTGGTTTTTATCTCTTGAACATTGTATAAGTAATTTATGATAAGGAAGTTTTGTTGGGTATTCTTCCTAGAGAGTTTCCAAGATAAATGTTGTGTCTCTTGTGAATGTGTATTTTCGCTGATCTTGTTCTTATGATGCTCTTATTCATTGGAAATGCAAAAGAACTATAATAATGGTACAAACATTAACATGCAGTATCGAGCCAACCCAAGGAAGCATATTTCTCAAGAAGAAAAACGTCATCAGCATCAGTATCCAAAAATTAGGGTTTTGAAAAGTATCTCTTTTCATCTCCCTAACCTCCTAGAAAAGCTATGCCTCCCCCAAGGATCATTTTGGCACTTAGAGCGACCTTTTCAGTGGCTAGATTCCCAAAAGTGAAACCCCTAGTTTCACAAAGTACCAAAAACCGTAAAAACTAGAGTACCGTATACCAAAGTACCTCGTATACCGTGAAAACCAAGCACTGCCACTTCAGGAAATCCACAGATCATATTTGAAGGGGTAAAAGTTGATTTTCGAAAAATCCGATCACACCAGTTAACTCTGCCTCAGCCAAATAAGACCCTATCCTAGATCAGAATTTCAAAATTTGAAGTTTGAAAAATTAGGTACCTCATAAAACCCTGTTGTAGTTGCAAAGCAGCCCCTGCAAACCACAGCTTGTAGTACCTAGAAGGTATTTGGTAAAGACTCGCTATGTATTGCAAAATAGAGAACCAGTAATCACTCTTGAAGTTTTTGGTAATGATTACCGCTACTGTGATGGAGCCACTACCGCAAATGTCATCAGAGGTATGTAATTTCACATATGGTTAATGGTTAAACCTAAAGAGTATTTGCATGAGAAAGGATCTTTGCCATAGATCTAGAATGATATCAAGATCCAACACATTCAAAGGAATGATGCAACCTGTGTGATTATTCTAATATGTACCTGCCTGGTTATGAAATTATCTTGATCAGTTGCATGTTGAAGCTATGATCAAAATTATTAGAAGAATTAAAGTTGACCATAGAGCTTATCCTCTAAACTAACCTCTTCCTCATTAAGATAGAGCATTGTCTTAGTATAGAAGACAAAGTTGAAGAAAGCACTCGCCACTTGAATGAAGGAGACCTAGAAGAAAGCATCCACTCTTGAGGACAAGGCTCCAAGTTTGATTAATCAAGATTCAGCAGTAACGCATGACAACCCGATGACTTTAGTTGGAGATAGAAATCAATGAAATTATTATTATACTTTGATAGCATGTGGAGAATATAGGATGTGAGAATACTTTGTTCGATATGACTAACACCTCCTCTCTAGGAGAAACCTCGGTGTTAGTTCCAAATTGTCATTGAAGAATGCTTTGTCACAACACTAAGTGAGTGTTGACCTCATTTTGTATTGTATTCTTACCTCCTACATTTGATAACCATATAAGTGATAGCTCTAAAGGAGCTACCGCGACGATTATTCGTACTATTGTTTTATATTAATAAGAAGGATATTATTCTTGTTGTTTTGTTGACCTTTGCCTGTGTCACATGAGGAAGCTATAGCTAAGGTTGCGGAAGGCAAACGTTATAAAGGAGAGATCATAAATGAAGTAATCATCAAAGTGGGAGGGGAAGAAGGTGGGTCACCAAAAGTCGACATGACCCACGATAACAATCCATGTGAACTCTAGAAGATTAGCTCACATAAACCACATGCCACCATACATATGCAAATATGTCGGTTTTACTAGAACTCAAGGTGATCAAGGAAGAATATGCAATGGATGTGCACAAGGGAAGAACATCAAGAACCCATTTTCAAAAAGGGACAAAGAAAGCATGAGTCCTAGAATTCATTCATTCTAATGTATGTGGCCCAATTCCATCATCCTCCATTAATGGAGATGTCCAGATCAAGAGGGAACTCACTACTCCTATAATCCCCAACAAAACAACGTAGCTGAAAAGAACAATTATTATGTGGAAGCCAGAAGACCATGATTCAACAGCATCAAGATCTTCCCATGTGATTATAAGCATAAGCATCCATGGCAACTGCCATAAAAGTAACGACATCTCATTAAAGGCACTTTTGGGTCAAGACAACGTAAGAGATGTTCACCTAAAGAAGCTAGAGGTGCTTCATCTCAAAAATATTTTGGCTATCCATTGTTTATTCATATACCCAAAGAGAAAATAAACAAGATGGAACCTTCCGAAAGAAGAAGGGAATATTTGTGGGATACCGTATGGTATCCAAGGCCTTCTAATCTACATACCGGTCACTGCCATATTGAGATAAGTAGGGACATGATCATTGATGAAGAAGCAACACTTACAAAAGTCCTAAGAAGATGCCAACTTGAAGAAGGGTGAAGAGGAACCCGTAAACTCGTGATTGCGTAATCAATGAGGGAGGTTCCCGTGAGTCGCAGAACCAGTGAGGGAATTCTTAACTTCCCCTAATGAGGAACTCTAGAAGACCATGATATAGTAGGAAGTTCAATAAAACCCTCCTCAAATGACCTTCTCCCATAAAATAAAGCCTCTTGGGAAAGAGAGTTTCTATTCAATATGGAAAGAAGCATGGTGTTCCATAAGGAACCCTCGAGACAAAGTGGAAAAGACCAAAGCCATTATCTAGTTACACAGCTTTGATATGCGATCTCCCGATGAAGAGCCCTACCCGCCCACAGCTTGCCATCTGTGAGAAAGAATGGGCGTGATGCCATGACAGAGGAATACCAATCCATACAAAAGAATGAAGCATGGGAAATAGTTCCCAGATCGAAGAATAAAGATGGGGTGATCCCACAAGATGGCTCTTCAAAAAGAAAATGTGCAGCTGATGGGAGCATTGAGAAATATAAAGCAAGATTTGTTTGGATTTTCCTGTATGCTGAATCACCTATGAAGAGACGGTTCTATGGTTGTGATACACTTCGGGATCAGAACCATTATAGCTCTTGGTCATTAAGATGCCGAAATGGAAGTTTCAACTTACATGAAGATAGCTTTTGTGAATGGTGTTATCGTATATAGCAAGGAGCAACCCCAAGGATTTGAGGTTGAAGACGGGAAGTCTCATGTCTTTCGACTAAAGAAAGCCTTATACCGATTGAAACAAGCTCCCAGAGCATGGCAGGGTATGGTCATATATGGTTACTTTATCAAAGTCATTTTGCACTAAGAGTAAATCGACTCACCCTACTTCAAAATTATGGATAATGAACCATTAATTTTATTACTGTATGTGGATGAATATTCTTTAACCGAGAAGAGCTCATCATTGAATGTAAAATCGCAGACTTGCCATAGAATTTGAAAATGAAAGACCTTATTCAATGCATTACTTCTTAGGGCCCTTTTCGAGGTAAGGAGAATCCAAAGAGAATCTCCCACCTAGAAGTACACTATCGAAATCTTTAAAGAGATTTGACATTGTTAGAATGCAAGTCCATGAATACCCCAATGGAAGCAAAGCTGAAGCTAATGGTCGATACTTCATCAGAATTTGATAGATGTCACTGCATCGCATGATTATTGGATCGTTGATGTACTTGATGAACACCAAACCAAACATATGTTTTGAAATGAACACATTGAGTCGGCCGGTAGAGCCCGCATGTGTTCACCTAGGTGGTCAGCAAAACATGGATGAGGTACCTCAAAGGTACAAGGATTGGTCTCAGCTATGATGGAGGTCATGACTTCATTGAGTGCGATATATCGATGCGTGATTAAGAAGAAGCGCTATTTTCCACGTAAAAATCACTTCATGATGTTGTTTCGGTTTGGGGTCAACCATGATCTCTTGGCAGAGCAGGAAGCAATCCAAGATTTCTCCTCAAGACGGGAAGCAGAAAGTACATTGCCACATGTTCGCTAGTTGTGAAGCTTACATACTGAAAGTTGTTGACATGCCTATTTGATTTGGAGATGAGAGCAAATCACATTCTATGTGACAATCAAAGCCGCGATTAAAATGACAGAATCTTGTGTTCCAAGATGTGTCAGTGCCACATAGATATCCGACTATCATTTCATCCTACGATGTAGAGGAGCCTTAAAGTCCCAATACATTAGCATGGATGAACAAAGTTAGTCGACGTGTTGACTAAGCTCTCTATCTCTCAAAAGTTTGAACACTGTAGATAATTTGGTATAAGGTCCTAAAAGGACCCTCCTCAAGTAAGGGGAGTATATGTATTCCTTTGCTTCGACCTATAATGCTAGACGTAGCAAGATGAGTCATAAGCTCGAATTGCTGTTAGATCGAATCATGACGTCGTGGTGATCCTTGTCACCTCACTATTAGATCTAAAGAAAGATGAGTCATGCTTCTAACCTTGTTGTTAGATCGTGAAAGCATGATCAGCCAAGGTGATCCTTTCTTTTCCACCTCGTTGTTAGATGTAAAGCAAGATGAGTTATGCTTCCGACCTAATTGTTAGATGTAGCTATGATCAGCTGCTTGGATTCCTTTGCTTCGACTCCTAGTTGTTAGATCGAAGAAGATGATTCCTCGCCTCGACCTCGCTGTTAGACGAAGCCGGTGATATGTTGATGTGTTCCCTGCTTCCTCGACCGCTACATACAAAGCAAGATGAGTCATGCTTCCTAATTTGTTAGGATTTAAAGCATGATCGCGCTAGATTCTCCTTCTAACCTAGTTGTTAGATCTAGTGCTTGTGATGATGATATTACTTGCTTCTAATCTAGTTGTTAGATGTAAAGCAATATGTGACTAACACCGAGCTACCAAATTAACCACTGTGACATTGAGCCAGCGTAGTAATCAGATGTACCGTACTTAAAAAGTTAGATGTGAGGTATCGCCTACCGATACATATTTGATGCAAATGATGATAGCATTCTTCAAGAATGATGATGTTCATGAAGAAAACTTCATGACTCCGTAAATGCTAGACAGCCAGTTTCAAGATGATATTGACGATATTGTCCCTCCGATGCCATCGATGATGCAAACCTCTCTCTACCGATGTTGATGAAGAATACCCCTTCCTTGTTAAGGGGGAGGTTGAAATAATGTAACCCAAGAGCATTCTTATTATTATTACTGCGATTAATCATGTCATTATTATTATTATTATTATTGGATTAATCCCCATTGTGGATTAATCATGTCGGTAATTGTATAGACCAAATCCCTTTAAGTGCATTGGTCATCTGACAATTACAAAGGGTAGAATAAAAAGTCACTCCAGCTTATCATGGAAGGTCTCAGACCAATTAAAGCAGGCTTACTTCCACCCGTGAGTGAGAGAGGTCATCCCTAGCCAGACCTTTCACACGTAAGGTCTTTAGATAAATAAGAGGCTAGCTACCACTAAACACACAACTCACTTGCTCATTCTTATGAGGCAACAAGAATTGCAGCTTGGAGAGAGGAGAAGAAGAGTGGTGCATCTCTTGAGAGGACAATATGTATTGGTTTGAGCGGTCTCTCTGAACATTGTAATTAGCAATTTATGATAAGGAAGCTCTCATTGGTTTTCTTCCCTAGAGGGTTTCCCAGATAAATGTTGTGGGTCTCTTGTGAATGTATTTCTCGATGATATTGTTCATATGATGTTCTTATCTATTGAAATGCAACAACATAATAATTGCATAAACATTAACAAGTGGCACTACTTGGAACCCTCCTAAAATGATTTATAGTAAAATGGCATACCTTGTTGAATTCTAGCTTATTCTAGAGAGTCAACTTTGCTGCCCCCGCACAAAATATTTGATGAAATGATATGAAACTATTAAAATAATACTAAAGACTATAACTCAACCAAATACAATTTGTCTCAATTTGATCTGTTAATATGAAGAAGTTATGACATTTCACCCGAAACACCTGATGGACAAGTTTCGACCCCACAAACCCTATTTTTTTTCACAGAGTGTAACTCCTAAAATAAAACGACCCACAAGCTGGACCTCCTCTTTAACCACGATACTTGGATATGTTTTATCACTTTCATAGCAATTTCATGATCTGAATCATTACATAAAGAAATTTATAGCAAAATGGTGAGATGACCTAAAATAACATACCTTAGGAAAGCACCATCAAAAGAATTTATCCTTCCTTGCATTCCTACCTTATTTTATTCATCACTTTCCTCATAATTCTGGCTTAGATATCATTTTTATACCTAGAAACCCATATATATTCAATATTCAAGTAAGATTCAAATGAGAGTCATGGACTCTATTTATAATACCTCCAAGAAGCCTCTTAAAACATCTTGTAATGGACCCAATTTCCTTATTTTAGGGTTGGGTCCACTTCTAATTTCTCCATTAAATTTATTATTGAAATAATTCTAATTTTTATTCAATTTTGAATTATAATACCCCCATCACTTCACTTCATTATTTACCTTTTAAAATCTCTTAAGCCACTCTTTGATTACTTTGACCTTTGGGCTTCTAGATGACATACGAGGGTCCTCCAATCCTCAGAAGGCCATAACTCTCAAACCGGGAGGAGTTAGGTGACGTTCTACATACCCAATTTAAATGGAATGAAATTTACCATCCATATAGAATAGTATTATCTGAAAATATATCATAACTCATACCTGCTACCCATCAAACAAACTTGGGCCCATTACCTTGTTCTTAGGGTTCCAACTCTCATGGCCATAACCTCTTAACCATGAGGGAATTATGTGATCGCCCACATACCACTGGAATGAAATGACAAGAACTATCCATCTTAGGATATTTTCCCCGACAAAATCACTTTCCTTCATCTCATTATTCCATAATTAAGAAAGGGTTCTCTTACTCCACACAAACCGCCTTCCCATGAGGGCTTTCACCCATAAGGGGACCACTTTTGGAGTTCATCCATATTTACTTTATCAACAATGAAAAACAATAATGAGTCATACTTACATCAAAAAAACTTGGGTCAATTAACCAAACCTTTGTGCTACTGTCTTTTCCTCAAGGGTTGACATCAATGACAACCAACCTTTAATCAATGATGATTGGTAAATACAATGCATGGGTTGATAATGGCTAAGGAAAATTTTGATGGGGAACAAAACTCTAAAAAAGGATAAGAACACCTTTGAGAAGTGTCGATAACGTGCATATATTGATAGTCTATCAAATTTCCGTGAGGTCTGGCTAAGATAAAAAAGTCAAGTAATAGTCATAAAGTAAGACCCATCAGAACATGAAATAGCGTTGTTGAAGTAAAATGTTAGGGGGGTCAACGATATCAGGGAGAAATGGTGGTTTTTCCCGTGGTCGTCTGAGACTCCTCATTGTAATGATAATGAGAGTCAAGATACTGCCGCCTCCCGCAAACTCCGTGGTTGATGTCGACAAAGTGAGATCGACTCCAAGAAGCGTAGGGCTTCAGAAATCCATCGATGAGAGAAGTAACTCGATGAGGTACATGGACGGTCAAGATGTGGTAAGACTCAAGAGTTCCCTTGGTTGGGGAGATGTATGGCGTAAACAACCATAAACTCCGGCTCTAGTGTCGTGGGGACACCAGACGAAGGTAAGTTGTGGTCGAGGTGTGACAAAATAGATAAACACGGAGATAAAAAGGTGTATGGACTATACGATACTTGGTTTTGATGGATAATGTCACTGATGAGAGGAAGTGAGAAAATTCCCCCAACCAAGGGAGACAAGGGTTTCTTTTCTAGGAAAGGAAGGTCGCTAAAGGCGACAACCAAAAGCTATGAAAATGCGGAAAAGGGTTGGTTTGTACAAATACCAAAAGAATAAAAAATAAGCTGGGATAACCAAGATATAGAAATATGCCCCAAAGGTAATAGCTATTTGGCCTCGAGGGAGGGTGGGGGCCCATAGGCTGCTTTACATTAGGAAATGTAATGGATGACAACCAGATGGGAAAAATGACTGTGGGTGAAATGGATGGGTAATGATATTGCGGAGGTGCATTTAAACTAGAACCATGATGAAGGAATCTAGTAGTCCATTGGGTGGGCTAGCAAGATAAGGAGAAGGGGGATGTGGCTAGTTCTCGAATGCATGTGCGTAAGACTATTAAGACTCCCATCCCTAAAGGTGAAAATAGCATGAGTGTCAAAGTGTTAGGGGGACTATAAATGGGACAAATCACGTGGGGAAGAGTGATACTAGTTGTCTCCACTGCGAATGTAGTGGAGGTGACAAGACTACAAAGTCAGATATAGATCCTAGAGGTAAATATCTAAGGTGACTCGAGATGCATTTTGATATTCATAGGGAATGACAACATGTCAATGTCGATTAGATATCTAGAAGGATACCACTGATTTGGGATGACCAAGTACCTACACACATGAAACCTAATACCCGACTGAACAATATCTAAGGATAAAGAAAATTTAACAGTTATTCAACAAGAGGTGGATGTGAGCATGCGTACCTAAGTGTGAGTATGGTAAAAAAAATGCTTCCCGAGGGTTGGGGGTGAAAAGTGGCCTGAGGAATATGATTGTGTTGGTAAGGGGATTTTGGTCCCATGGCTAAAGATAGATCGAAAAACGAACGTTCGGAGCTCTTCCTCATGTAACGAAGTGTCGAAGTTTGGAAAAAATGGACTATATATAGTTGTAGGGAGCACATTGCCACCTCATTTGTAAATGCTGCTATAGTGAGTTGACGAAGGATTTTAGAGGATATTTGGATTCCGAGGATCTAGACAATCGCTCTAGGATCCACGAAGCTCGTTAGTTGTCGATCCTCCTCCCACATAGGACTTAGTCAAGCTTTTGGTAGGCCGCATCGGGGCCATGCAGGGGTTTTAGAGTGTGGGTTCCACTAGTGCTGGGCTTATCAAGGATGCCCACGATGAGTGCAATTTAATCATATTTTGTAAAAATTTTGATGGCACATTTGACCTATATATATATGTGTGTGTGTGTGTGTGTGTGTGTGTGTGTGTGTGTGTGGATATACATTTTGATCTTGTGATGTTCACATGTGTTTTATGGTTTTGTTGATGATGTCTAATTTAAATCTTGTGATGACATTGATTCTTTATGGGCGCGTATTGGTAACTTGGTGTGATAAATGCAAATATAACACTAGGTTAGCTATGTTATGCTATTTGATTAAATACCTGGAATATGTGTAATGTAATGGAATCAAAATGTCGAGATAAGAGTCTAACTTGCGTGGTATTTCATAAAGAGGTATTTGCATGGTAGACATTGTTGAGTTGGAGGAAGACCCGGGCCTGGGAATGAAGATGCTAAGGTGATGAATGTGATGATGACCATCCTCAGAAAGGAGACCAATGACGGAGGTGTATTCGGCTTGGTTGTTGGTTGTTGAGCCACATATTGCCAGTGAGTGGACAGCCAGTGAGTGGGGGAATAGAGAGCCTGCCGCTAAAGCGAGATTATGTGTCCAACAACTAGCTCAGTGTAACTGATGTGGTAGGCCAATGGAGGAGGTATCCACACACAATACAAATGGTAAATTATACACAAGGGAAAAAATAATATTAAAACTCCTAAGAAAAGACGAAAAGGAAAAAAAAAAAAAAATTCTAGTGTAGAATGGATACGCGGGCGTAAAATTTATTTAAGTACAACATGTTGACGGGTTATTTGAGAGGGTGGCCTTCGAGGGAGGGTCGCACGTATGAGTCTTAGTGAGGTAGTGTTGAATGATGTAAGGTCCATTTCATAATGACTCAAACTTTCCATGGTCGAGGGTATCGTGGGTGATATCGTAAGAAAGGACAAGGTCACCTTCATTGAATGAGAAAAGGTTTACACATATAAAAGGTGGTCTTGACCATTTTTTATCTCCATTTCTCGCTTGTTTTGTAATGAATATCGACGATCTCCATCCAGTGAATGTAAGTTCAACAATCGCTGTTCCATTGGAGTAGTACCGTAATAGCTCAATAGAGGTGCATAAGGTAGGAATCATCATTCAATGGGGAGAGTATCTTCGATGCCATGGACTAGATGAAATGGTGTGAAACCGATGGAAGTTTTAACCAAGCAGCGATAAGCCCACAATCTCGGTGAAACAAATACATGATGCCAATTTTTTTTATGTTTGTTAACTGTGCATTACAACATGGTTTTGAGGACCTTGTTGACTACCTCAACCGTCTCATGGACCGAGCTGATAGTATGGGGAGGAAAACTCGTGAGAAACCTAACTTGGATGAGATTGATGAAAATCTCATTCTCAAAGTAAGCCTCTGGGCGATCGAGACTAGTTGGAGTGGTAGTCCAAAGCGGGAGATGATGCGGTTAAAGAAAAAATGTGTTGCAAAGGTGAGTGGTGTTGTTGAAGGTGGGCATAGCTTCCAGCCCACTTGCAGAAGTAATCTATGACAATGACGTATGTATTTGTGTCCATTGCTAGATGGAGGGTTGCAAGTCATCAATGCCCCATTTTCAAAATGGGCCCGCGGGTGGTAATACCTGTGTAGAAGAGCAAGGTGCTCTACTTTGTTGGCATAAGTCGACATTGTTACATCACTTCACAAAGATTGATGCAATCGCTTTACCAACGTGTGATACATCAAAGCCAGTATCGATATGATGTTCAAAAAATAGAGGGATCAAGGTCGGGCATATCTATGTAAGACCAGGCAAAGATATCCCTAAAGATTCCCTCGAAGAGAGCTTCTAGGGCAAAGGATTTCTTCAAGAGAGCATGTGGTGCCAATGGTAATTTTCTCTATGACTCCAGACTTGATGAAAATATCGATTTTGATGGTGGGGGAAGATTGGCCATGTTTCTTCAAAAGCATCTGGGGCTTGGATAGGGTTATTGAACCAATCTATAGGCCATGTTGGGAGAAAATCCTTGGATAATTAATGTAGATGGATTCTTGGTTAGGAGGCCCCGACAACTTCTCTCTCTCAAGGAAGGAAAAAGTTCTCTGGTGGAGCCGCCGTCCCATGGGCACCCAGTTTAGTTAACTCCGATGTCTTCACAGCAGTTGAAACCGCTGATATCATAGGGGATCGAAAGGAGTGAATTTGGTGACTTTCATCATGGGGTTGTTGTCTAGTGGTGACGATGTAGAGTGGTTATCATAAGGAGGTTACATGGTTCGCTCGACATAAACCAAACATTGAGATATTGTGGGTTGAAATGGTAGTCGGGCATAGAATTTCCATGGGGAACTAATTGGAGAATTGGGGGGGTTTGAGGGTAACTCATCATATAAATCATCTAGGAACCATGGGGAGTAGGGAGTGCCCCGTGTTCTGGTGAAAAGATATGAACCATATAAAGTGATGGGGTAAGGGTACTCACCAGTTCTGCTAGAGGAGGCAAAGGATTTTGAATATAATAATTACATGCCCTCAGATTCAATGATCATAGGAAATTGATATGTGAAAATGGTCAAGTGATTCACATAGAGAGCAAGGACATTGTATACATTCATTGACTGAGTTCGTGATTACAATGGATGCGTCGCATGACATGTGCTAGTGGGTTCTGGCCGAAAACCGGGCGCATCTACCTAAAGGTGTCCCAGCTTTAGCTCGGTAAAGTTGGACATTGGTGTGTGTAATGGTGATATTTTGAACAGATGGTGCATGTGAATTTGGTTCGCAATCCTTTGCTACTTTTGTTCTGGGAGATAGCGGCAGTACCAGAGGAAGCGATGAGTGGTGGAGGAGCTCGAGGGAGTTGAATGAGATTACATAACTCAGGGAGAGATGGGCACTTGTTGGTGAGGTGTCTATCTTTCTCGTGATAGCACGCAAGGAGGTTGTACACGTGAGGGAAGTGGAGCAGTGGTCTCCTCTTTTTGTCTACCCCCAACTATAGCAGGGTGATAACAAGTGTGGGCAGACAGTTGGGGTAAGTATGGGAATCAGATTAGATCTCTATTTGGGAGGATGGCTGAGGGACCATCTCGTGGATGGAGATACCATATTGGGATTTCTAACACCATGTTAGGTAGTGTGAGCGTTGCGGGTACTTGGAAAGCTTGTACACCGGGTGGGGGGTAAAAGAAATGGATTTGGGTAATTTCTTGGGGAATTGTTTCCCAAACAAATATGGCCCTGGGGAGGGAAGATCGTGGAATGGAGATGAAAAGTTCCAAGAGATTGAGGGAGGCATTATGTGACAATGGGATGTTAAGGGAAGAGGCCTCGGTGGTAGGGAGAGTATCTTTAGTTGTCGTTCCTTTTGTGGAAATGACACATACTTGTGCCGAGGGATGGATGATGTGTGGTTGTCCATGGTATGTCCCTAACAAGGATGGGTACTTAAAAATTATGGGGCCCATATCCATTGAGTGGATAGGCATCCGGATTAGTGTGGACAAACGGGAGGATAGTCGATGTTGGATGAAGGGTTGTGGGGGTCTATACCGTGATACACCGACCAATGGTAATGATATTTCACATTGGGAAACATCATGGTTTCCCCAACATGAAGATGACTCCTCAATTGAACGGTTACGTAGCTACGACCAAACAAAATAGTATAGTCGAGTGGGGGCATCGATAACCTCAATGTTCATAAGGATGGTTTTTCCCCTGCCCGGACGAGGACATTTTGAAAGAGAACCTCAGGAGACGAAAATCAACAAGCCTTATAATAGCGATGGTAATAGCTTCGAGAGCCGCTCTCGCTAAACGGGTTTTGGACATGATGTACGTAGATGCACCTTGTCAATGATGCAGCAGTTGAATGGTATGTTCTAATTTTTAACCGGGATATTTGAAAAGCGACAAAGAGCGGGAGATGGGGTTCTCCACGTCTATGATCAAAATGTGATGAGTCGAGTATCTATAGGTTCAACTGCCCCAGAGCTGAAAGTAATGTGACTTGGCGTTGAGTAGATAGGTTTGAAGAACTCTACGACCCGACATGCAAGTGGGTATTGGGCCAAGCCGCCAACTGCACTATAATTGTTGGTTGCCCTAGTTTGAGGGTTATGGACATTCCTTCGCAATGGGATGCAAGGGATAATGTAAGAGTTGTCTCGCGATTAGTGACCGTAAGTGGCCTCCGCAGGTGGATTTGGGTCGAGGGTGTGGCCGTGATTGATGATTAGCGTGGTTTTAGAAGGACTCTTCCTCACCAGTGAGGAGGTGATAGTCGATCTAAATCGGGCGCCTAGGTTGCGATATGGTCCCCGCCTCGTGGTGGGGTAGGGTTGATGACTTGTTGGGTGTTCATCACCCCTGGATGTGGCATGGGGTTTTGCATTATAGCCAAGGGTGGTTGTTGCACATATTGTTGTACTCATCAAGGGTGATACAGCGTGGTCCATTACAATATTCTTTCATCTGTTTGAAGTCTGTGATTTGGGGGAAATGGTGAGTATAGTGACCAAGATCACCATAAAGGGCACAAGGGAAGTTTGTCCTAATATTGTCGCTTTCTTCCTCAGTTTGTTGTTATTTCCCTTGAGGGTTTTGTTCCACTTGTTCTGGCTCGTAGGTTGGTTCCTCACTGGGTTGGTCTCTAGCTCCCCGGCCCTCGAGATTATTATTATTTCAATTTTTCCCTTTCGGAATTGTTTGGTCAGATGGGATGGATTTTCCAGATTCAGCTTGTTCAAAATTTTGGCATTGTTGAACGGCAGAGGTCAGAACAAAGTTAACCCCATCATATGGTTTTCCTTGTGGTGAAGGAATAGCCTAGGGGGGGATCAGGAAATGGAAAGTATGGATTATTTTTTGGTAATGATCTGTAGGGTACATATGAAGGCGTGGTGCTTTTGCTAGTGATCATGGTGTAATTTGATGTAGAGGGGGTACCATAACATGGTTCAACATTTGGGTGCATCATGGGTGTCGATGTGGTTCCACTCATGGGTGGAGGGAGGGCCACGTGATATGGATGTTGGTAAGGGGTAGGAGGATAATAAGGAGGTCCTTCATATGCCGACGGATATTGATGTGTTCCATGCATTGGTGGTTGTTGGGGATGTGAATTGTGGTGTGTGTAGTGGTACTAATCAATCCATTTGTTGAGTGAGGCATCCTAAGTTTATTCTTGTTGAATGGCACAGGTCTTGAGGCATTAGGTAGTATTGTATACAAGCACTCGACCTGCGAGTAAAATGAGTTAGAATTGCTGGGCCTCTACAATGGCTTCTTCTTTAGACCTGGGGAGGTGGCGCCTCCACATCTTTGGCAAGGAGGGAAACAAGGATTTGAGGAACCAATCGGCGACATTGTTGTGGAGTAGCTGAAGCCTTTTGCGTAGACTACACCGGCCGCACGCCATTCCAAGGGGAATGTATAATGCATGTGTGGAGGAGGTTTGTTTGAATTCTTAGAGTAGTTTGAGGCCATTGTCATGATGAATTGGTAGTTAAAAGAAGGTCAAGAGTGCTTTGGCCAAGGATTCAAAGGTCATGGTAACCTCGATTTTTCTTCTACATACCACTTAGGCTGATGGGCTAGTGAGTGTACATTGAAATAAAATCAATCGGATGGAATCGCCAGGATGCGAAGGCTAGAGAACCATAAGTGAAAGGTCAAGAATGCTTTGGCGTGGATCGCTCTCGGTTTCTTCAAACTTGTGGGATGCCTCAAGGTAGTTTGGTAGGCATTGTTGGCCATGTGGGATTGTGAAATATAGGATCATTGGAGAGATTAGTCATATCTGGTATGTTGAGGGAAGGTGGTATCCCCAGGTGGTGGTGGAGGATTATTTCCAACCATCGTGTGGGTTTTCTATAATGATCCTTGAGGGGGGACTAGGTGGGTTTGTACTTCCCCTTCGAAGAATTCCCACTCTACTCCGCGGGAGGAGAGTGTGGGGTTTTTGGACCTTGGGAAGTGGACCCAAAGGAGTGGAAACCAAGCAAAGTTGTTCTAAGACAAGATTACCTACAAGGGGTGTGGGGAAGTATGGTTGATGAGTTGGAAATGCTAGGAACTCCCCTAGAATGGGAGGGAGAGTTAGCAAGACCGAATGAAGGGGGTTCTATAATCCCCATGATGTCCCACTAGCGCGTGAAGGTGCAAAATGGTGATGAGATCACTAATGAACAAGAGACTCGTGTATAATTTGGACCTTCAATATATCCACAATCGCATGTAATCACAAGAACAACATACATAAATCAAAAGAAGCATACATGTGGGTAGGTGGATTTTGTCTGATGGGGAACAAAGAAACAAATTCTCGTGTCCTAAAAGAGATTTTAACAACATCCTTCCTCTCAAATACACCGACCTTCCAATAACACTCAACATTGGGGTTTGAAGCCACCGGAAGACGAACTAATGAAGGATGAAGCAATCAATTATAATGTGCAAGATACCGTGACATATATAGAATATGCGTAACGTAATGAAATGCTAAAAATGACGTAATAACAAAGAAAAAATCCAAAGATAACTTCAATACAATACACGTAAATGATATACGAAATAGCAAAAAAAAATAACACTTTGATTCCAAATAGCGACAGTTCATGTGGCTCGGTGGGCAACCTCCAAATGAAAGCAGCGTTCTGCTACAATAATCTCCAAGCTAGGGTTCTCATACCCTCGCCTTTATTTATACTAAATATGTCTATTAAGAGAAGTATCTAGAGGAAGATCCCCAGAAGTTTAAGCTTCTATTAGGTCTTCTTACATCCGCCTTATTCTATTTTATGAAATGCCTTATTACCATTGACCTTTATTACATCCTAATAATGATCTACCTATAAAAGCGAAGAAATCTTACCACGTCCGCTCTCATAAAAACGCCTCTTTGTCCCTCAAGGCTTGAGAGATGTGAAACCGGCCAGAATGGTAGTTGGTCTCCGCGTACTCCATTGAGTCATACCTTCCACCGCATCAACACTTCCTTGCGATGGTTCTCTCTCGACACGTTTATGCTCACTACCGGGTCCAAACTCCGCTCGGCCGGTAGCCAAATGGAGCTTCAGCGCCTAACTCCGAAGGTTGGTTTGAATTTGCACCGGTTCCAATCACCTTCTTCAAGCATGTCATGAAAAACAGATGTGCCTAATCAATCGGGCGAGCTAACCGATATATGACTTGTCCCACACGCTTTTGAACCGTGTAAGGGCTTACAGAATTTGGGTGCTATCTCTTTGAAAATGGTTATCCTTGAGGGAAGTTTTCTTATATGGTTGCAAATAAAGAAACACCTAGTCCCATTCAAAAAATTGATCGCTCGTGAGCACCTTGATCTCGCTTCCCTCGGCTTAATTCTATTATGTTCCATGACCAAGTTCTCTATGGGTATGAAGGATATCCTCTCAAAATGTAAGTGTATGGTCAACCGCATGGACCTTCGAGGTAAAATTCGGGTATGAGAGGAATCAAGGCTATTTCTATCCATATACCACCGCTTCAAAGGAGCTCATGCGAGTGGTTGTATGGTATGTAGTTGTACCAACCACCGGCGAGGGGTAACCATTGAACCCACCGGTGTTGTTTTTCGTGAGGCAAAGACCTCTGTGACAGGTTTCCAAACACTTGTTGACAACTTCCTATCGGATGATAAGCTGAGATGAGATGCACCAGGTGCCTTGTAGCTAAAACAACTCTTGCCAAAAATTGTTTCAGGAAAGTTGGGTCTCGGGACGTAAACAATAGAGGCGGCATGCCATGTATTCTGAACACCGTCCATGAAAATTTCCGCAACAATCGCGGATGCAGGAAATGGGTGGGAAAGAGCACAGAATGAGCATACTTGAGAGGCCATCCACCACCACCATTATGATCGATTTATTCCCCTATTTGGGTAGGCCTCAATAAATTCCATAGAGATATCCCAACAGTGTGGGAATCGAAGCGTTGGAGTGTGCTCAGATATTTGATCATTTCTCCCTTGTTGTGTTGACACATCACATTTAGCTTAATAGCCCCATTTGGATGTCCCCGCTTTCATACCTCCTGCAAGAGCTGCTTGACTCCGCATGTTTTGGTGAACCCCGAAGTGTCTCCTACCAGGGTGTAGCATGAAGCTCGTAAAGCACTGCGGATTTGAGAGCTTGGATTGTTTACTTAAATACAAACAACCATTATATCGAAGCTCATCCCTCGAGCCAAGAGTATCCTAGGGGAGATGGAGCCTTGTTCTGGCATTGCTGGATCATATGAACTTTTGGGGGATCCTCAAGCCATTCCCGTGCACATCTTGGAGCCCAATCGTGAACAACAATGAAGGAAAGAGAAAAAGAGATCCGTCTTCATATTTTCGACACATCCATCACATTGTCTTTTCCTCTTGTAAATGATCTCATAGTCACATCCAAAGAGCTTAGTCACCCATTTTGTTGTTCCTAGAGGAAATGCATTGTTCAAGAAATTACTTGAGGTTTTGTTATTCATTTTAATTTGGAAGCTTGCCCCAAGAGATACCTGACCAAGCCAACCAATCCAAGATAGAGAATTGCCAACATTTATTTTCATAAATGGTTTGCCCAGATTTTTTAGACAGCTGTTTGGTTAGTGAAGGCCAAAGGTCTACCATATTACATGAGGATGTTAATTTCACCTCTTTCCCTGAGGTGTCACATCCAACACAAAGTCTTTGTGAAGTCTGAAGGGCTTCTAACCGTGAGTGGTGCACATGGTCTTATCTGGTTTGGTGCTTCTATGTACTGGAGTCCAAGTGAAAGAGTTCTTTTAGGAGAGCCGTGAGGTGTCAATCTCTTCCATAGTTCTAATCTAACTCAAGGGTAATACCCCTCGCGGAGGCCAAAAAAAAATCGGGCCGCTGCTTTGAGAGTCTTTGGTGCGCCGCCTTGCATTAGCTTCACTCTTCTGTCCACCCTGATGCCATCCTTCCCACTAGATGACCTGTGTATTCTACTTCGTAGGCACCAAAAAAATATTTGGATCAAGCTTCGTGAAAAGTCAAAATGAGAGTAGGGATGGAGAACTTCTGCCCAGGCTTTGCTATATATGAGGATATCATCAAAGAAAACTAAGACAAAATGGGATGGAGAAAAAGGGCAGAAGACACGGTTCATGAGGCTCCGGAAGGTGGAAGGGGCTACATACACAAAGGGGTAATGACCTAAAAATCATAGTGGCCCTCATGCGCGAAAAGTACATCTTAGGAATGTCGGACTCTTTCATGTGATGGTGATAGCCCGAGTTAAGATCAAGTTTGGTAAAGAATTGCGCCACTCAATTCATCCAAAAAGGTCATCAATGACGGGAACGGGAAAATTTGTTCTGATGGTTAGTTTGTTTAGGGCGTGTAAGTCAAGACACATTCTCCAAGAACCTTCTTTCAATACCATGACGCACTTAGAGGAGTAAGGGTTCGCATTTAGGATCTGATGACTCCGCAGGAGTTCCTCGACCATTTTTCAATTTCATGCAAATGGGTGGCTTATATGGATCGGCTTGGGGAAGGCTCGGGACAAGGAATGGAATGATCATGGACACCACGAAAAGGAGGGAGTCCTTGGGGAGTTGAAAATATTGTTTGATGTTTATAAAGGAGGTTTGGAGGTCTTGGGGCACTAGTGGTGTCTCTGTGGTTTGTGTGGCATGGAGCTGGGCAATGACACCGAATGACCTTTTTGAGCAAATGGCTGAGCAGTTTTTCCATGCGATGAGAACTGATGATCCGAAATTTATATTGGTGGCCTCCTTGGTCGAATTGCATGGTTAAGTTTTGAAAATCCATGAGAATGGGACCCAAAGTCCTTAGCCAGTCTATGCCCAACACAATGTCACAACCGCCCATGTTAATCGAAAACATATGGGATTTGAGGTGGTAGTCGCCTATTTGGAGACACACATTTTCACAGCGCCCACCACATTTCATAGAACCACCATTGGCAATCATGATCTGGAAATTGTTGACAGCATGGATGTAGCAATGGGTTTCTTGGGCAATGCGACGATGAATAAAATTATGGGTGTTGCCACTATCAACCAGAATGATGACCTTTCTTTGCTTGATGTAACCGATTAACTTGAGGGTTTGGGGGACAGAGAAGCCGGTGAGAGAATTGAGGGAAATAATGGGTTCCACTTCAGGAGGGTCGGAGGGAGGGATTATGTCAGAGATTTCTGATGACTCGGGCACAGGGGGAGTGTCATCATCTTCTTCTTGAATATCCTTAGAGATGGACATAAAGAGCTTTTGTTCCTTACATTTGTGGCCTGGGAAATATTTTTCATCACAATTATATAAGAGACCTTTGAGTTGGCGTTCAGCCATTTCAGCCCTAGTCAATTTTTGGATTTTTAATGGGGCGGAGGGAGTAGTGGGGTTTACTGGTTTAGGACGCGGGATAAAGGAAGGCTTACGGTTTTGAGAGGAAACAATTTGTTGTGCTTCTTTAGATTTTTTGGTATCCTCCACCCAAGTCGTAGGTCGAGCCATGAGGACATGGGCCCTA
>SNQJ01S0125296.1:0-18086 GCA_010110895.2 Picea sitchensis | reverse complement strand
ATCCATTTCAACAATTGGTATCAGAGAAAGGTTCCTTCAACACATTTTAAAAAATGAAGACATATTCAGAATAAATGGGTGGAAAAATTGTTATCCCCGCAAATGAAGCTCCCTTATTTGATGGAACAAATTATTCTTCATGGAGGAAAAATATGAAAAGATATTTGAAGTCAAGAGGATATGGAGTTTGGGATTCAATAGGAAGTAAGCCCTGGCACTTAATTATTTCAAAGAGAAAAAACAAAATTGCAAAGGAGGCAAGGAAAAACAATTCAGTAGCCTTAAAATCAATCCAGGATGGATTTTCAGACCAAGTCAAAGAAAATATGAGGCACTACAAATATGCTAAATAATTATGGTTCCAACTAGAAAAATGTTATTAGAATGAAACACAACAAGAAGAGAAATCCTATCAAAGTAAGGAACAAGACTCGGATAAAGAGGATTCCATTCAGAATAAGGAAAAAGACTCTAATGAAGAATATTCCTATCAGAATAAAGAAAAAAACTCAGAAGAAGAGAATTCTTATCAATATAAGGAAGAAGATAAAGAAAAGAATTTTTGCAATCAAATTGAAGAACATAATACAAAGAAATACATTTATAATCAGAATGAAATGTAGGAGTTGATGCAAACCCCAGTTAAGAATGAAGAAGACAACCTCATCAAGGAATTGAGGAATACCTCAGTATTCACTAAAGAAAACATATTAGATTTTAAGAATGATGTTATAACTACATTTGAATTGATTAGTATGGAACCAGGAAATGGTCTATATATTGAAGTTACTAAGGATGTTCTTGATTATGTTGAGTCCACAACTATGTTCACTATAGAAGAGTTGGAGAAACTCCAACAAAGGGATATGTTTCTACTTCAACATTTAGATCAATCTAACCATGAAAAGTTTGAACATAGAGTTCAGCTACAAGACAAAGAAAAGGAGATCAAAAGATTGAAAACTAGAGTTACCAATCTAACAGTAGATATGGAAGAATTAAAGACACGTGGCAGTAAAAGAAATGAAGCACTAAAAGAATCATAATAATTAGTTAACAATCTAAGAACTCAACTTAAGGAAGTTAAATAAAGTGAAGAAGACCTAAAGATCCAGTTAACAAGGAAATAAAATTATTACCACATGTTGGAATTGGAAATCATCAATTTCAAAAAGATAAATGAAAGTACTAATGCAGATCTAATGAATCAAATTAAAGAAGCTAAGAAAAAGGAAGAATCTTATAAGATCCAAATAACTAAAAAGGAAGAATCATGCCAAATTTTTGAATTAGAAGCCATCAACCTCAAAAGGATTCAGCTAGAATACGAGGAAGAAATCAAAAAATTGAAAACTAAAGTTTTTGATCTAACAAAAGATATGGAAGAATTGAATACATATGAAAAAAATATTAAATGCAAATAATTCTTGGATGAGACAAAAGAAATAGCCATCAATCTAAAGACTCATCTTGAACATGCTAAATAAGTGGAAGAAGTCCTTAAGATTCAGTTGACTAAAAAGGAAGAAGTATGTCATATATTAAAGTTATAAATAGTCAATCTCAAACAGATGAATGAAAAGACAAATAAGATTGTCAATTTCCAGAATAGCTTAGTTATCCTAGATAATATTTGGAAGAGCAAAAGATCATTTGTTGACAAAACTTGTCTTGGATACAATAAGAAATAAAATCAGATGATAGATCTCTCAAGACAAAATAAAATCAAGGATGAAAACACCTTCAATGGCTATTTATTTTCTTGTCATAGTTTTGTCCATAAAGAAATAGACTACAATAAACTAGAGGAAGGATATACAAGAAAATCCAAAAACTCAATTAGATGTTGGAGATGTAATTTTGTTGGGCACACAGTAAAAATTTTTCATACAATGAGATATTACAACTGTGATAAGTTTTGGCACAAATCCCAAAACTGCAAGAATACAAAAATTCAATATTTGAATAAGTCATTCAAGTCAATGACAAAACCTGATAAAAGTTGCAAGAAGAAAGGAGCTGAAAAATCTCCAAAAGCACAATTAGAAAGAGAAGATCCAAAAAGCAAAATATCTCATAGAAAGATATGGAAAAGAAAATCTGAAGGAGAAAGCAAGAAAGATGTTATTACACTTGAAAATGAATAAATTAATAATAAGAAAATGTTGGGTGAAGGTCCTAATAAAGAATGTGAAATTCAATATGAAATAAATCAAGCTCAAGAAAAGGAAGTACCTATAAAGGAATATGGGACAATATCAAATTCTGATGATGTCATAAGTTGTTAGCAAAAGAAATAAAATACAAAAAGAAGTTTAAATTGGTTTTTACAAAATCAAAGGATTATGCCAAAGAGTTTTTAAATTAACATATGGAAAATCTTGACTATCTATAGATTAGTGGTCAAAAGAAAAACCATTGGTAGGGTTAGTTGTAGAATACAAGAAGAGGAAAAAATAAAGCTAGCAGAGAAGTTCAAAGAGTATCATTCAACAAAGATCAATTGATAACAAAATTGGTATTTAAATCAATGGGTATAATTCCTCAATTGACATTCCTATGAAATATCAAAGAATAGTAAAATTCAGATCAAAAAGATCAGTAAGAGTCATACTCTTGTTCTATTTGACGAAGGAAAGTCAGTAAAAACTCAGGAGGAGTATTTTGTTTATTAAATAAGAAAGAAATTAGATTAAGTTCTGAAAGACTTGATCACTACAAATGGGTATCACTATAAAATTGGTATCAGGAAGACTACTTATTTGAACACAAAAATCCCAATCAACTGAGATAAGAAGTTAGTAAATTAATAGGGGAAGATACCTTGTTAGAAAAATATACCCTTTCAGGAACAAAGGGGGAGAGTATTTAGAGGTAGAGAGAGCATATTGGCAGGGGGAGTTACCCATGTTCATATTTTGGTCAAAAAAATGCAGACAGACAAAGGTTGATCAGAAGGGGAGCAACCATTTGTCATTGATGTCAAAAGGGGAGATTAACTTCATAGAGAAAAGCATCATCACAGAAGGAGTTTGAGTATGAATTTAGTGTGCTTCCCTCAATGAAAAAGGGGGATATTGTTGGACATATTGTCTTAAATATGTTGTCATTGATGTGAACAGTCAATGTCATTGTGATGTGATGATAAGCTATTATGATTAATTTTCATTGATAAGTTATCATTAATGAATTGTCATAAATGTCAAACATTATATAGACATTCAAGCTCATAAGAAAGGAAATTAATCAAAGCTCAGAAGGAAGAGCACATTATAGAAATGTCGTCGGGATCAAAATTCCCACAGGAAAAATCCAAAGGATTCAAGAAAGAATATTGCTCATCAAGATAGTTTTAAGGAGTAGTCGCATAAAAATACATGACATGAGGTGCAGAGGAATCCTCTCTAAATCTCAGGAGAAATAACGATCAGAAGAAATATTGTTAGTTCGAGGTGAAGTCATAGTTTTGAAGAATTATATCTGGACCGTCAGATCTGGGAGTTACAAGAGAAGGACCATTGGAGGATTGGTCAACGATCAGATCAAGTTGTGACCGTCGGATACGAAATTGCCATATCAAGGGTAGGGATTGATTGTGGAGCACGAAGGGAGAATTAAACAACACATTAATTCCAATCCCACAATTATTCTAGACCATCGATCGTCACCCACCAAATAGATCTACGGTTGGAATCAATTCCACTACCAACGAGAAGTTTCCATTGTGGAGCTCGAAGATAGCTTTAAACTTCATGCTATTTGGGACCCTGCAATCATCCCTGATGATTGATCTACTCAAGGGAGAATTCTATACCATTGGATCAAGTTGAGTGGAAGGATAGGATAAGAAAGGCAAAATGGATGAGATCTCGAATACCCGAATTCTCGATATTCATTGGATTGAGTTAATATTTTTTTATTTAAAGAAGGACCATTAGATCTGAAGAAGGAGCTTCAGAATGTTTCTCAGTCGTGAGATCAAGATTTGATATAGAGTTAAGTATTAGTCTTTGATTTAGAATAGAAAATGGGAACCGTTAGATCAACAGTGGTCAACTTCAACGTTGACCACTTCAGTAGAAAAGGGTTGAGAATAAGTAATATTAACTGAAGGCCGAAGTCCCGAAGAGGATATGAGATGTCTGATCTGAGAAATATTTCGGGAGTCATATTGACCATCTGATCTTTAAAGTGGAAGCATAGGATAAGAAAAGATGAAGGTTGAAGCCCCGAAGTCCTGAAGAAAATAAGGACCATCGGATCTGGACAATACATGATGGTTGTTGGATCAGAATAGTGGTCGACTTCGATGCTGACCACTTCAAAGAAAAAGGATTCAGAACATATGATTTCACCCAAAGGCCGAAGTTCTGAAGTTACTCTCAGTCGTTGAATTGAGATACATTTCAAGAGTTAGGAAAACCGTTAGATCCAAGAGAATAACATGTGCCACATGAGGAGATCCACATCAACAAGGACATGTGGGGAAATCATGTGATGACAAGTTTCAAAGTGCAGTTGGAATTTCAGGTATGCGTAAGTCACGAATATAAGTGACATGTGGCATCCACTAAGTTAGTGCCNGGGAGTTTTATACTTCGAGAGTTTCACCGCCAGCAAATACCCGAAGTCCCGAAGTTTCGAAATGAACGAGAACCGTTCATCATGTGAATAAAATCCAATCATCGTTGACTTCGACGAAATGAACTCCAGAATATTGAAGGAATGTGAAGGATAAATCACCTGAAGCACCGAAGGTCAAAGTCAATGTTAACCATTGATCTACTTCTAGAGCTTTCCCAACCGATGATCAAGTATAGTGGAAGGATAGTGTAAGTGGAGGTGTTAACCAACAGAAAGAGGTCACCACCACTTTATGATTCATTCAGTAGGTAATCACTTCGTAGGAATTACTACTCCAGAGTTCAAGACCCATGAATAGCTAAAGTTCCAAAGTGAACGGGAATCATTCATCGTGCAAATAATATATCGACCATCCAATATACTTTGGAGGAATCTTCTTCGGGAGATTTGAAAGATTATAGAGGTTGGAAGTCGCGAAGGACAAAGTGTCGAAGTACCAATAGTCATCGAGCTCATCGGGATATTAAAACGTGACTGTTGATTTTGATAAGTGATCAAGCACTCACTTGGCCTAATGCCTGGTCACCACCTTCGGTCATATGGAATAAAGAAACAAAGAGAGAAAGAATATGAGGCACTGGGAACATTGCTTAGAAAATAAGCCCATGGTTTTGCACATATGGTCATATGTAAATGGTTTGAAGGAATCGCCTCATAAATATTTAATTCGACAGAGAGTTAACACTATAATAATACAAAGAATTGATAAAATATCAAAATATGATCTGTTTTTGAATTGAGAACACAACAAAAGTATGAATACGATATAATGAGTCGATCCATGTATGTGATCAACTCATGAAGACAAAAGAACTGACTCACAGTCATGATTAAAAGAGAGTTAATTCATGAGCATTATGAATAAAGGATAAAAGGAAAAATGACATTATTTCAAGATTATTTTTATCATTTAAATGAAAAGGTACAATGGTTCAAATATCAAAATACACAATGATTCAAATTCACACTAGTTGGAAGACTATATAAACAAGAAAGAATGGTGAGAAGAAAGTGTAGTTGAATTTGTTGAAGTATATATATTTATATATAATGGATTGAATGAAGTTTCATTATACCAGGTTGGTGCCTGTTTACAAGTTGGGGCTTGTATGAGGATTGGATTCCTCACTTCTCAGTTGGATTTGAGATCAACAAACTAGGACTTGTTATGAGGATTGGATTCCTCATTTCTCAGTTGGATCTAAGAACTACAAGTTGGGTCTTGTAACAAAGAGTTGGGTCTCTCATAATTGTTTGAAGATGATATTCAAAGATTGATCTTATGTATTAATTCAATTCAAATAAATAAATAAAGTATTTATTCTTTTATATATTGTTTAATAAAATGAAATAAATATATGTTGTTTGTATAATTTATGAAAAGTGGAAAATTGTCCAAAGTTTTGTGACACTGATTTACCCCCCCCTCTCAGTGTCAAGTATCCATTTCAACACCACCCAACCTTAGACATTGTTGTTCCAAGTCTCAATAGTAGGTCACCCCCAATCCAACTCTATAAATTCATAAGGACGGGTTCCATAGTGATACTCAACTTCCCAAACCATTCAACACTCAATCTCTCATAGGTTTCTCCATGTACACCAATCCAAAATACACCAACTCTCTTCTCTCCTTTTTCACCACCCAAAGACAATGAACCCCCTTCTCTTCCATGTAGTCCCTCAAGTTGTTCTCTTCTTTCCAGGGCTCCAGTTCATCTGGTCAATAATATTCCTGCTAGGACCCATAAGATTCATAGCTAAGAACAAGGTTTAGCAAATACCAATGCATCTCATGCATACATGTACCATTTCATGGTTGGAATACACCAATAATTACTACAACTAGTAAAACAATGGATTATTTCTTCAACAATTCATGCCCATGTAATATTCCTAGGTTGAACCCCAATTAAAAATGTACATATAGGCTGGTGAGCCAGGATATTTTGGGCCAGAGTGCCTTTGTAAATATTTTTTGAGGCTAGAGTGCCTATGTGATTCTTGGGCTGGAGCTCCTAGATGCTAAAAGGCCAACGTGACTATAATTGTAATATTTAATCACACTCAGACTATTAATAAAATACATCATTGTTTCATACCAATCATACAAAATAATATGGGGGGATAGAAGTCCACTAGATGGGGAAAGGGGGGGTTAATCCAAGAGACCTTAATCCCAAGGGAATATTGTATTAATATTTCCTAAAGTATAAGTTATGAGATATCTTATCTTAATTTCCTATAGTGGATAAGTGTATATCCAAGTGAGGCTCATGCAGTTCCCATCATGACAAGTTCCAAGCTAGGAACATGCAAAGATATTGGAGGAACTTAGTGTATTTTGGGGGGCATTTTCTCTCATTATTCTCTAATTGACTCTTACCATCTGTACTCTCCTAGACATCCATCTTCATACCTATACTTGGGAATATTTGGGAGTTGTTGGTAACTAGTAAATGGAGATAATTTGAGTTGAAGAAGCAGGTTTTTAGGTCCGTCTTCATTTTGGAGAAGTGGGTTGTTAGGACCATGGGAATTTTGAAGAAGCAGATTGTCAAGCTCGTGAACTGTTGGGAATTGTTTTTTGCTGTGCACTAGGAAATAGATACAAAGCTCTAAGAATTTATGTTTGGCATGTTGCTGAAGCCTCAGAAGGGAAGTGGGGCAATCAAAGGACTGTTGAGAAAATAAGGGTCACACTTCCTATTGTGGGATAGGTTGTGGGAAATGAGAGGTTGTAGGCTAGTTGTAAGAGATGGAACCTTAGCCTGAGATTTATCGTGTTGGATAGATGTTATTCTAACTTAGGAAAACTTTCCTTGTGGAGTTTCTTGCCTTAGCTCGATGCTGACCTATTGCTGAGATTTTATGAGCAGTAGATTCTATGGATGGGAGGAACATCTGAGGTATGCATGCATTTGGTGATTTATCATTAAGATATAAGTGTCATTTTATGTGTTTACATGTTATTACTATGTATATTATTCTACTAAGTAATGTATATACATTTATGCCATTTCTATATTCTTAAATGTATATGTTTATGCTTGAATTAGTATATTGTTTGCATTGCATATATTGTATTCATATGCAGGGAATTTTATGTTATTTAAATGGTATTAGAGTTAATAATAGAGGTAACGGGGCTCGACGAGGTGGTTGGGTATGTTACAAAGCCATAAGAGGAAAAAAATTAAAGAAATTCAATGACGTAGTTTTAACAAAAGTAAGGTTTTGCATGGTGTGGCCCATCCTCAGTGGCTGGGGACACTACAAAGTGGTATTAGAGCCACAATTTGAATATTGAGCCTAGATGGGCTAGCTAGTAGAAATATAGAGATATAAGTTGCAGAAATTTAAATTTTTGGAGAAAGTCTTTGATATGTTTGACAAAAGTGTTCCTATGGAAGAGGGGAATAATTCATGAGGAATTTGACAAATTTAGCATCATGGATTAAAAATACCCAATTCTATATCTCTCATTGGGAATTTTTGACCTATAATTAAATGAAATTTGGAAATTGTAGAGCACCCATGGTGAAATCAGGAAAAATCCCCAATTTTGCAGTGGAAATTCATGGGAAATTCAGTGAGGAAGAGTTCAATTTCATGTAAAAAGGTTGAATCGAAATTTATGGGGCCATAATTGGTCATATTAAGCTTGGTTTTAGAAATAAAATGGTACTTGAGCGAAGAATTTTGAATTTGAGAGTTTTTAAAATTTGGAAATTTGAAATAATTTGGGAAAACAAACTTGGGTACTTTTTCTTATGGTGACATCAACATGACATGGAGGCCATGTTTCAGATATTGTGGAAAAAATATGATGTGTACTTCCATGGTGGAAGGTACACAGAGGAAATGGTGGTAGGTGGCAGGTGATGTGGAGCAACGGTGGTGGGCACCTTCCTATCCTACAGAACCTTTAATCCAAACCCACGGTGACAGTTCAAGAATTGAATAGCTAGAGGAATAGATCAGGCGAATGGAAAGGGTCAGGAGTGTATAAATAAATAAGGAAATGAGTGCAAACCTGGGGACCCACGGTGAAGCTTCAAAATTTGACTAAGTTTCAATACTTTGTGTGTGATGGGTATGACAGAGAAGAAGTGTAACATTCCACAAAGCACGATAGATTTCTAGAATTGTCTAAGTATCAAGACACCATGGAGTGTTGTGCAATATCAATATTTGACTAAGTATAATGGACTGGCTAGATGGATGGATCACAATGAGAGTTAAATGATTTGGGAGAGTAGCTTATACCCGCGGTGAAATTTAAACAAAAAAATGTCTAAGTGTGGAAAAATATAAGGGAGGATTTGTGAGAGACTTAACACATTAGTGGGTCAACTTGGGTGAAAAATAAAGGTAGCGGAATGTGAGAGTGCATTTCATAGGTTGTGAAAAATCAACAAGAATAGAGAATGGGTTATGAACCCATGAAAACTTAATAAAATTTTGCAAGTATGGGTGAAATTTTTGACGGATGAGATTGAGTTCAAAGGGATAATCAAAAAGTTGTTGAGTGTCGAGGCTCCATTGCATGAGCTATTGGATATTTTCCCTGGATTGATAATTCTTTCCTTTCCCATGCCATTGACACATTTCTACTCAAGACTCATAATTGATAAGGATAACATTTGTGGGAAGGTCATGGACATAGGATTCCATGTATTCACCCATAAATGTAAATGGGACATTAATATTCAGAAGAAATCAAAAGACATATTTCTAGTGCAATTAAAGAGAAAAATGATGCATAAAGTGATGGATTTGTTATATTATTATATTCTCACAAATCTTGTTGCATGCACATTTTTTAGAATAAAGGGAACAAATAGAACAAAACAAAATCCAACAGAGAGATTAGAGACCAGAGGCATGGACGATGCATAAGGAACTTACAATTATTAAGTTGAAGTTAGAGGATTTGGTATGAGCATGGGTAATGCAAGGACAAAATCTAATGGGCATGGAGAAGGAAAAGAGGAGACCATGAATTTAGTGGAGACTATTAAGAGTCTACAAAGAGATGTGAAAATTTATAAGGATGATAATGATAGACTTATGAAATCCAAAGATAAGAAAGATGGTTTCAACATCAAGATGTTGTAGATCTTGGATATAATAGAGAGAAAAAGGATAAGGAGATGAAATCAAAAAAGTGAGGGAGTCATAGATATCATGCCAAAAGGGAATATCAAGAAGTTTTGGTAGTAATCATCATCACTCACCAAGGGACTCAATTAGAAGGGAATAAAACAGTCTAAGTATATCTCCTATTAGAAAGCATAAGAGGAGGTTTAGGGTGGATGAACTACGAGGATAAATAAATAAGATTAAACCTCTTACCTTTGATGGTGAGCACACAAAGGATGAAGATGTTGAAACTTTGTTTTTAGGGATGAGGGGATACTTTTAGTTGCACAATTATTCATCACAAGTAGAAGGAATAATTTTCATTTACTAGCTGAAGGGAAAAAGATCAATGTGGTGGGACCAGCTTGTGTAAGTACAACACATTTATGAGAAGAATATCACTTGGAAGCAGTTCAAGAAGTAATTCTAGAAGAAATACTTGACCAAGAATTATTATGATAGGAAGATGAAGGAGTTATTTGAAATCAAGCTTGGGAGTATGACCATCGATGAGTATGAAAGGATATTTTTAGAACTGTTAAAGTATGTTGACTTCATTAAATATGAACATGTCAAGATTCAAAAATTTTTGAGTGGGACGCCATCAATATTAAGTGACAAGATAGAGTATGATGATCCCAAGACTTTGGATAAAACAATAAGGAGGGCCAAGTGAATCTATGATCAACATAGAGGAAGACCTAAATTCTACAAGGCTTGGGAGGATAAGAATAAGGGTAAGATGGAACAGAGAAAGAAGGGTAACAAACCACCATTCTTTAGAAATAATTCTCAGGGGTAGATAGTCAAAATGAGTCTAGAATGTTAGAAAATTTGGGAAAATTACCAAGGAATAAACCTATAGAATTTTGGGGTTGTGAGGTAGATCACATGGACAGAGATCGCCCTCATAGAGATGAAAAAGTGAGGACTATTCACAATGTACAAAAATCTTATACAATTGAGGACACGAGAAGAAACATGCCAAGTATCTATGTAGCCTTTGATAACAAGCAAGCTAAATTTCAATCTCACATGATTGAAGTGGAAGGTAAGATCAATGACCAACCTATTGTTATTTTAATTGATTCAAGAGCTATTCATAGTTATATATATCCTAAGTTGGTGGAAAGATTCCATTTGACAAGAATAAATCTTGGGAAATCTGAATGAACATGATTCCATGAGATAGTCAAGGATTGTCCATTAATGGACANAATGGGCTAAGTATCGAGGATTTGAATATCATATGTTTGGGTTCATATTATTTCCTAATTGGTAGGGATTAGTTAGAAAATAATTATGTTGTTCTATATTGCTATAAAAAAGAATTTACTTTCTTGGATGAGGAAGGGAACTTGAGGACAATTCAACGTATTCCAAGGTCAGTAATTATTATAGAAGTTTCAGCCTTATAACTGAAGAAAATCTTAAGGAAAGGATTGCAAATATTTGTAGTTCATATGGATGAGGCACCTAAGGATAAATTTCCAATCATTGAAGACTACAAAGTCTTGAAATATTTCAAGGATTTATCTAGAGAGATACCAGGGTTTCCACTGAAAAGAGATATTGACTTCTCTGTTAATTTGATGCTTGGAGTATCCCCAGTATCTAGGAATCCATATGGGATGAGCACACCGGAGATGAAGGAATTACAACTGCATCTTGAAGAGATCTTTCAGAAGGGGTATATACACCCAAGTGTGTCACCTTGGGGTTCCCCAATATTATTTGTTAAGAATAAATATGGTACCTTGAGGTTATGTATTGACTTCAGTTAGTTGAATAGGTGACTGTGAAGAACAAGTATCCTTTTCCAATGATAGCTGGTATTTTTTATCAGCTGAAAGATGAAAATATATTCTTTAATATTGACCTTAGTTCAGGCTACCATCAAGTGAGGATTAAAGAAGAAGATATCACAAGAAAAAAAATTAGAACAAGGTATGGACATTATTATTTTACAATGTTTCTATTTGGTTTTTAAAATGCACCAAATGTCTTTATGTGTTTGATGAATGGTATTTTCAAAATTTACTGGGAAATTTTTTTTCATTGTATTCTTGGATGACATTCTTATCTACTCTAAGTCTGAATAAGAACATGAGAAGAACTTGAGGATGGTGATACATATATTGAGGGAGAATCAACTATATGAAAAATTGAGCAAGTGCTCATTTTATCAAAGACAAATACATTATTTGGTCCATATCATTTTGGAGAATGGAATAACAATGGATCCTAAGAAGATAAAATCCATTGAGGGATGAACAATAGTAAGGAATGTATCAGAGGTGAGGTCATTCATGGGGATTGTAGGTTACTATAGAATATTTATTAAAGGTTTTTAAAATGTTTCTCATCCAATCACATCTTTGCAAAATAAGGGTGTGAGATTTGACTGGACCCCTGATTGTGAAAAAAGTTTTCATCACTTGAAGAATTTGTTGACAAGTGCACCAATTTTAAGGATCGTTGATCCTGATGAATATTTTTTTGTGTGCATAGATTCTTGTAAGGAAGGACTTGGTGGATTCCTTAGTCAAAATGGGCCTGTGATATGCTATGAATCAATAAAGTTAAAAGAGAATGAGAGACACTACACTACACATGATTTAGAATTGGAAACCATATTACCTGCCTTGAATATGTGGAGGCACTACCTCATGGGAAAAATATTCGAGTTGATGTTAGACCATAGTGGTCTGAAATATTTTCTTGGATAACCAAGTTTGAATGCCAAACATAGTAGATGGTTGGAATTCCTCAGTGAATATGACTTTGATATTAAGCATACCAAAGGAAAGGAGGAAAAGGTAGTTGATGCACTCAGTAGAAGAGTGCATGAGATGAATTTTATGGCTATTATCATGTATCGATATTATTAAAATAAATAATTTTGAAAGATGCAAAATTAGATTCGCACTATATGGAAAAAACACAAAAATTACAACAAGGTAATAGTCAACATAAAATTCTAGATTATGAGATGAAGGAGCATGAAATCCTCTTGTACAAAAGTAGAGTTTATGTTCTTAATTCTCAGGATTTGAAAACATTGGTGCTGAGAGAGATGTAGAATGTGCCTTATGTTGGGAACCTAGGTTACCAAAAAATTGTTGTAGCTATCAACAGCCAATATTTCTGGCCAGGTATGAAGAAAGAGGTGGATTATTATATATCCATATGTCTTGAATGTCATAAAGTAAAGGATGAGGACATACATCCAACTGGTTTTCTACAACCATTGTCTATTCTTGAGTGAAAATGGGAAGTGGTGACAATCGATTTCATCACTAAGTTTCCTAGAATAGTAAAGCAACATTATTTCATCATGGTGGTGGTGGATAAGCTCACTAAAGATTCTTATTTAATTTTAGTGAAGCTAACTCACAAGGTAGCTAACATTGTGGATATCCATATGAGGGAAATTTCCAGGCTACATGGTGTGCCTAAGGCAATTGTTTCAAGCATATATTCCAAGTTTAGATCAAACTTTTGGAAGGGGTTATTCAAAGCATTTGGGACAAATCTCAACTTTAGCACATCATATCATCCTAAGTCTGATGGGAAAATAGAGAGGGTCAATCAAGTGATTGAAGATATGATAAGGATGTATATGATAGATAAACTATCAAAATGGGAGGATTAACTACACTTAGTTGATTTTTATTATAATAATTGGTATCATGCATCTTTGAAGATGATCCCATTCGAAGCATTACATGGAAGAAAGTGGAATACACCCATGAGTTGGGAAAACCCAACAGATATAACAGTGGTTGGACTAGAGTTACTTAGGGAAATAGAAGAACATTTGGTGAAGATAAAGTAAAACTTAAAGGCCACCCAAGACAGGAAGAAAATCTATGTAGATAAGAGAATAACTTACAAAGAGTTTAAATTGGGGGACCATGTATTATAAAAGTGAAGGCCAAGAGAAGTTCTTTGAAGTTGGGGAATAATTCAAATATTGTAGCAAGATATTGTGGATCCTTTGAAATCCTAGAGAGGATTGGTCATGTTGAATACATGCTTTCACTTCTTGCATCCATGTGCATTCATAATGTTTTCCATGTGTCTTTGCTTAAAAAATATGTACCTAATTATAATCATGTAATTGATTGGAATCTGATTCAGGTGGAGAAAGAAGGAGACTTATGAGTTCAGTTGATGTGCATATTGAATAAGAAATTCAAGATGCTCTAGATTTGAGAAATAAGACTGGTAAGGGTCCAATGGACCTATTACGTTCTTGAAGATGTGGCCTAGGAGAATAAATATGCCATGTGGGAGGAGTACCCACATATTTTTCCATATTTTTTAAGATTTTGATTGTACATGTGTATAAAATGCACTGAGTATAGTGCATAAATAAGGGGGAGGGGAATGTAATAACCCTAGGATGAACCCCAGTTGAAAATATACATATAGGCTAGTGAGATAGGATATTTTGGGTTAGAGTGACTTTGTAAATATATTTTGAGGCTAAAGTGCCTGTGTGATTCTTGGGCTAGAGAGCCTAGATGCTAAAATTCCAGCAATCCTATCATTATAATATGTAATCATGCTTATAATATTAATAAAATGCATCACTTCTACAAACCAATCATACAAGGGGGATAAGGCCAAGATATCTTAAGCCCAAGGGAATATTATATTAATATTTCCTAAAGTCTAATTTATGAGATATCTTATCCTAAGTTCCTAAAGTGGAGAAATGTATATCCAAGTGGGGCTCATGCAGTTCCCATGATGAAAAGTTCCAAGATGGGAACATGCAAATATATTGGATGAAATTAGTTTATTTTGGGGAGGATTTTATCCCATTATTCTTTAATTGACTCTTACCATCTGTACTCTCCTAGCCATCCATAATCATACCTGTACTTGGGAATAATTGGGATTTGTTGGTAACCAGTAAATGGAGATCATTTGAGCCAAATAAGTGGGTTTTCAGGCCCATGGGTGTCTTGAAGAAGCGGGTTGTCCAACCCGTGAACATTCTCTCTGAGTTAGAGAAATGTTGGGAATTTTTTTTCCTTGTGTGCTAAGAAATAGCTACAGAGCTCTGATAAAAAATTTCCATCCTTTTGTTGAAGCTCTAGACAGGAAGTGGGGCAACCAAACTGTTGTTGAGAAGAGAAGGGGCACACTTCTTGGGGTGGGAAAAGAAGCAAGAAATGAGAGGTTGTAGGATAGCTACATCATATGGTACCTTAACCTAAAATTTGTGATGGATAGACCTTATTCTAACTTAGGAAACCTTCCTTGGTGTAGTTTCTAGCTTCATCTTGGGGGTGAATTGTTGTTCATATTTTATGAGAAGTAGAATCTATGTCTGGGAGGAATATCTTAGGTCTACACATAGTTGGTGATTTACCATTAAAAGATAAGTTTGTTTTTATATGTTTACATGTTATTTCTATGTTTATTTTCTATTGAGTAACATATATACATATATGTCAATTTTGTATTCTTAAATGTATATGTTTATGAATGAATTGGTACACTTTTTGCATTCAATATATTTTATTCATATGAAAGAAATGTTATGTTATTTAAATGGTATTAGAGCTAATAATAGAGATAATATGACTCAACGAGGTGGCTAGGTACATTACAAATCAGTAAGAGGTATAAATTTAAAGAAATTCGAAAATGAAGTTGTGACAGAAGTCCATTTTTTCATGGCGTGGCCCAACCTAGGTGGCTAGGGATGCTACAACCCATGTCTCAACCAAGAACAAGAATTAATGAGGATTAATTAAAGAGAAGAAAAATGAATGAAGAGTGAATGCATGAATGAGTAAAAAACAAGGAGGAACTATGATAAATAACCCCAAAACAACCCACAAGAGGTGTTTATGAAATTACATGCAATAAAGAACCACATGGAATTTCCCCCAAGAAGCTCATGTAACTACTCCTTTTTCTCTAAAAATTCCAAGATAGGTAAATAAAATATAATAGAAATACTTATTCCCTTTATTCGCCTATCTCATGGAATCATTACCCCCTATAACTCTTGTCTTTGTCCATATTTCAGCCAATGATGTATGTTTATATTTTCAATTTTCAAAGTATTACATTTCTTAGGCACTTCGACCTCTTTTAATTGTTCAGGCACTTTAGTCTTTCATAAAATAAACAAAATACATCATTTATTCTAGAGACTCAAAACCAAGGTATTACAAATTCCAATGACAAAAAAAATTCTTCTGATTCTTCCCACAATTGTCTTCCAATATCACAAAATTGTCTACCAATTAAACAAGAAGACAAAAACAACCAAAAAAACATGTATGTTGTTGTTATTTTTGCATGTATATGTCAAGCTTGTTCAAGTTTTTGAGATAGGTGAGATTGATGAATGTTCTTAGCACATGTAACTTACTAACATGAACTCATGTATTTTCCTAGAACATGTGTGCACTAAAGTGCATATGTGTTCTAAGAATGCACACAGATTCCTGCTGAGAAGTGATGGGCTCCAAGCACACTCAACCTCATTTATTTCAAGTCACTAGACCACATGCATGCTCTTAATGAAACAAATATACCTTTTTTATAGACCAAAAAACTTTATGAATAAATATGTATATGGCTTTGGGGTCAAATAAGACATAAGTTGGGCTTAATATTGAAAGTGTTTTGAAGCATAAAGCAATGGTTAGAGCACCAATATGGAGGTGCAATGGTTTGGGGGACTTCAACAAGAGGTATAGGAATAGTGCACTTAGAGCTTGAGTATGGAGGGGGTTAAGGGTTGTGTATAGGTTATGCTTAGGCTTAGATGGATCTAGGGGGACCTAGGTCATCATCTACGTAAAGATTTAGGTCTAGGTCATGGTTTAAGTCATGCTCATGATCATGGTCATAGTATATTTCTAGGTCATGGTCTAGGTCATGGTCATGTTCATGGTCATAGTATATTTCTAGGTCATGTTCTAGGTCATGGTAATTGTATATTTCTAGGTCATGGTATATGGTATAGGTATAGATCTTGCCATGCATTGCTGTGTCTAGGTATAAGTCTTTCCATGTCTAGTTCAAGGCCATTTATTTCCTTGTGATGTACCAAAATTGTTATAGTGTGTGAGAGTATCAGAGGGAGAGAAAGGAAGACATAGAGGGGGGGTAGAGAAAGAGTCTATGAGAGTGTGAGAGGTAGAGAGAGGAAGACAAAGAGGGGGTAGAGAGAGAGAGAGAGGAACGGGGGGGAGTGGAGTGGGGTAGAGAAAGGAAAATAGATAAAAGGGGGTAGATTGGGGGAGAGAGAGGGATGGGGATATAATGAATGAAAGATGGAGGGTAGGGAGGGATAAGGGGAGGGAGGGAGAGAGCCAAGAAGTGCAAAAGAGATGTATATAATGATATGGATAAAGAGATGGAGGGGGTAGAGAGAAAGGGAGGAGGAAGATATCAAACAAGAGTAGAAGAGAGGTTGAGAGTGAGATAAAGAGAGAGAGAAAGGGAGGGGGTAGAGTGAGAGGGAGGGGGTAGAGAGAGATGGAGGGAGGTAGAATGAGAGGAAGAGAGAAAGAGGGGGGAGGGAGATAGATAGGAGCAGAGACAGAGAGAGTGAGAGGGAGGGAGGGAGATGGAGATATAGAGAGGGGGTAGAGAGAGAGAGAGAGGAAGGGGGGAAGAGAGAAGGAAGGGAAGTATTTTTTGTTAGGTTTTATCATTTGGAAGTACACATGCATTAAAATCATAGTACAACTTTTCTGAATAATGGATTTTATTATGATTACCATATTTTATTATCATGAGGTGACATGGATGTGGGAAAATGCATTGTGGAAGCGTAGAGATAACATCATCATGAGTGTGTGAGAGTGAGGGAGAGGGAGAAAGATATGGGGCATAGAGAGAGAGAATGTGTGAGAGGAAGGGGGTGGGAGATAGGGAAAGGGGGTAGATAGATGAAAAAAGATAAAGGGGGGAGAGTTGGGGAGAGAGAGAGAGTGGGGGATATAGTGAGAAACATAGGGAGGTGGGAGAGAGATAAGGGGATGTAGGGAGAGAGCCAACAAGAGAAAAAGAGAGTTCAAGAGTGATATGGAGAGAGAGAGAGGGGGTAGAGAGAGAAGAAAGAGGGAGAGAAGGGGAGGATGGAGAGAGAAAATAATAGTAGAAGAGAGGTAGAGAGTGAGATCAAGAGAGAGAGAGAGGAAGGGAGGTGGTAGATATATATAGGGAGTTACAATGAGGGGAAGAGAGAAAGAGGAGGGAGGGAGAGAGAAATAGGGGCAGAGAGAGAGAGAGAGTTAAACTAAAAACTAGGAGAG